>JTDE01006797.1:14363-28334 GCA_014338405.1 Paragonimus skrjabini miyazakii | reverse complement strand
TTACATAATCATGTGACTCACGTTTATTCAACTTGAGGCAGTTGTACCGGACGTTAAATAGTGAGAGCTGTTCACCAAAAATATCTCTGAGCTGTTTGAGGGTTTGATCGAAATCCAAATCCTTAGGTTGTTGTGGAAGAATGAAACTCATGAACCATTCGTGTTCCACAGTGCTAAGCTTTCGGACCAGAAGTCGGGCTTTCTATTTGGAGTCCTTGCCAAGAAATTCACTCTGGAATGTGTCTTCCCAACGTTTGAACCATGCGTCAAATGTATGACCAGATGAAAGTTCGTAGTGAAAGTCAAAAATGGCCACGGCGATTAAGTCGACCGACGCTGATTTGTCACTGGAAGTTACCGCGGTTGACGGTAAGTGAAGAGTTTTTGTCAGAGACTCGATGAGACGCTGCTGCGATTGCTCAAACTGTTCTCGCTGTCGCTGCAGAATGGACTGTAGCTGGTCTGCAGAGATAGACATTGTTTGGTTCGTGAAGACCCCGTAGCCAGTGTTATGTCCTTGTAGTTGCTGAACAGATCAGCTAATCGTATATTCAATCACGCGACTCGAACTGAGAAGACAAACTAATATTGACGGAATGTTTGTCGACTGGAAAAACACGTTGGGAGATGAACGCTCAGAGTGATGCGATAAAATGACTAGTCCACAGTAATGAAACACCAATGGTGAGCTACAATGTAAAGGTGCGGTAAATGAATGCAATTGTTTGTTTGGTGGCTGTCCACCTAACACTATCATTGTGCACATTTGCTGTATTCAAAACTCCATCAGATTTCCGAGTGCGGTAAAATCTTCGACCGTACTGAATACTGTGCCGGCGGTCGCACCTAACCGTTGGACGATGGGGTTGCGCATTTTTTGGAGCACCTTCTCTAACATTCTTTCCCACAATTTGGAAAACATCAGTGTTGCAACCATAAAATTAGTTCTGGTGCATACTCAGAAGATCGTGCTTCACCAACTGAGGATTCCTACGCCGACAACGGTACGACATACGACCCCACGAGAATGGCTGCTTTCGTCTGACCACTTTTCTTTGACCTGTATGACACGGTTATGTCTGAAATGGTCGAGGTCGTGGTCGGCGTAACTCCTCAGGTCAACACGGTGTGCAAGCTTGGTCAACACGCCAAGGTAGCGTAAGAGATCAGAATGGCAGGGTCTACTGCTAACATGAACCTAGTATGCTATTCCCTCGGAGTTGACTGAGATGAAGGTTTAGTTTATTTCAGTCTGATGGAAGGTAGTGACCATGGGGTCGCTTGAAGTGAATAACCGGTATTTAACAGACGACACTGACGCGTTGACTGCTGTCTTTTTCTATGGCCTCTGTAGTATGGCAGACTGACTTTCAGTAAGTTTAGCGTCCAAATAAGAACAATCTACTTATGTTTTAACGAAAGCGTTAACGATGCCTGTATCGATTCACACTGTTGGCTTAGAAAAAGACAGTAGGAGCCAAGGGCTGGGCTGTAGAGGATGAAATTTAACGAAACAGTACAACTGAAGTGAACTACGTGCGATTTAGCAGAAGGCTTATCGGAACTAAAAGCCTGAGACTGATAGGGAAAAGTCAAAACTTGCGTATTTTCGTTTGTCCGATTGTATGGGGTCGTCCTGCTAGAGCGACCTCACTTTTCCTGTGTGACGGCTGATGTATTAGATAGTATGCGATGCGTCAGTTGTACTTGACTTGAGATATTGCTGGTGTGCGGAGACATGGATTGAACGGTTATTGTTATCAACTAAATGCCCTGGCGTGTTTGGCTATGGACTGGAATGACTGTCGTTTCCCGGGGTCAAGACTTTTTATTTTTCTCGACCGAACTACCGACAAGACTGTTCGTCACAACTGCCTGGCATGAAAAATATCGTCAGTGTAGTCGTCACTCCTTTCAGATGAACCCAGATAGTAATTGAGGTGTTCAGATCGTCATACTGCTTCACTATTCAGTCGTTTTGCGAGAATCTCAATTGCCATTTTTAAGTCGTTACAATTGTAGGAGCTGGGCGTCAGCTTTGACTGATGACGTTACGGTTTAGTTGACTAAAGTGGTTAACAGTTTTCCGATTTCTAAGAGTTTCTGAACAACCGTATGATATTGTTGGTCATAAGTTTCCTGCATACGGGGATTGTTTTCGCCCAAACAATGTCCAGTTCGCTGCGAGTAAAACTGAACTCCTGCTAATTCACCGTTACGGGTTCAAATCGTGAGACGGTGTTAAGTTCTGTTGTAGTTTAAGCCTTCCAGGACTAATAACTCACCATTTTTATGTCCTTCACGACGTCAGCGTTCTTCCATCAAGCCTTGGATAGTATACCTGGTCATGCAAAATTTGTTGTAGATTCTCATCGTAGTGGTACTTTTCGCCACAGATTGTGGCAGTAACAGTAATGATGAACATATTAGTCAGATCCTTTTTCTCTATGGTGGACTATACCATTCTCTGAAAATAAACAGCTCGCTTGGTAACACTGATTGGTGCATGTTCACATAACTATAGTTTCTGCATGCAACAGTAGACACATGTTTTTTGTCTCATTCCGAGTGGGAATTCGGTGGTGAGTGCTCTCAACGTCTAAAATGGCAATCGTATCATGCTGGGAAACGAAATTGAGCAAACATAGAGGTAGAGCAATAGGTTTACAGTTCAGCTTTAGTTGACAGTTGTTCTTTGTCAGTATGTGCATTTACCAAAATCTAGACCTCCAATGACATTGCAAATTTTAGAAGCCATCTGGTCTCGGTGCGGACATCTCTCACATCTCAATATAATGACTTCTCGACGGTTGAGCGATAGGTTTTTAACTCAAACGTTGTTGACAGGAACAACTTCCTGAAAATGACGTCACAATCAAGCACTATATTTTCCTTTCCATATATACCTTCAGAAAGTTAAGACCTAATGGAGCCGAGGCTTGTTAGTGTTTATCTATGCCGTTTCTCTCGTTCCAACTGATCCATCAAATTCCAAAGCGTCTGAGATAAAACTAACCCAATACTAATGACGTTAGGCATGGTCCTCACGTTTGCATATTCGAGTCAAGACTGTTTCGAATGGTCAATTCAGGTGTAACTGCGCTCAAAGAAGCTCACTGGTAATAATGCAAGACACAGTTCCGGTTATTTTTAAGGATGCTAAGTTTGGCAGTTTGTCATGTGTACTCCACATGATTGCAGGCTCCTTGTGCAAATGTTGAAAACATTTATGGTCCCGTTGATTCACTCCCTTGTGATTCAAAATGTCTGACAGTGGCACGCTGTGGATTAAAGCACACGCCAAAAACGTTTTTACATTACTGTCGGTGGTTCGCATTCACATCGGTAAACTAAAATCGATACATGCTCGGTGTTCAGACATGGTTGCGTCTTCTGTTAACCAGAACGCTTGTAGACGGACAGTTTCATATCTTGTACAGACTGACGTTCATATTTTGCATTTAAACCTACCAAATTCGAAGTTTAATCCGTGGGTCTTGTTGCATCTCAACCATGTTGGATCCAGATTTCTGGTTTTGCCTCAGTCTCTCATCGACGTTCATTGTTGATTGCCCAAAGGCTGGCCATCCATTTCAAGCTATTGTTCAGCATTGCCGTTGTACGGGTGTTTTTGCATCCTCAGAACAAGTCAACAATTAAATTGGACATAATCTCCTCAAATAGCAGAGCTTGTATTTCTGCTGTTACCAGGTCCGCCGTATTCTAAGGAGCCGACATTCACTAGCGGACCTTCTATTTGGGGCCTTTTGAAAAACAAAGGAAAGTTACTGTGCTAGATCGTTTGTGGTCGTATTGTTACCGTTTTACGCAGAACCATAAGGTGCCATGTATAATATCAGTTGGAATTTCACTCCTCACTCATCTCCGCTCACTTTTGGCGAACGGGCTTTGTATGAGTGTATTGACGTTTTTTTCATGAGATTGGCTACAATACCTGTTTATTGTTTTTTTTTACAGCTTCGGATGTCCTCTCATGAACTCTTACGTCTCTTCGCTACAGCTGTAAGGTGCGCTGCAGATGCACTATTCATTTAAACTAGATTCAAAACGCCAGTGCTCTTTCCACTGAAATGCGCTTTTTCGATCTGAATGCTGCCTACAAGATGACCTGCGAACTGCAACAGCACATTGTGGGCATGATATTTTCCCGTAAGCAGCTAACGCATGAGAACATACTCATCCCTACATCCATCAAGCCTGAGCCAGGTGATTTGGCATTTTCTACTCAATATGTAACTTTTTTGTCGCAGATGAAAACATAGTTGTAAGTACTGTTAAACTAACGCGTTGATCAATATTCAATTAACAGCCAGTGTTTGACACACCATTACAAACAACACTCACTGATGCACAAGGTGAATGTTCACATACCTCGCCAATCGAGCCATCTAGTAAGTTACTTCTTCAAACCTTTCATTACCCTTCTTTCCTCGTTGTCTGTGATGTTGACTAACTACACGTGCGCCAAGCTGAACCATGATGTTTTGATTTGATTAAATACGCTTGTTCAGCTGGGAAAATTCAATGGCCAGCGCTTCTGAATGTGTCCGACTCAATGAGCATTGCTGTAGAACTCAATATTTTTTCAGTGGATTTCAAGAGACTAATACTGTTTCGCCTGTTAACCAGCTAGTTTCAATAAAAAAAACATACGGTACAAATTAGTTGCGCTTGTAAAATTGTAAAACACCCCTTGAATAATTCACCAGTCATTATTTATTGGGGAAACGATTATCTGACGTGTGGTTGCCATGACCACATCACTCCGGATGTAGTATATTTAACTGCGACTTGAGTGACCACCAGGAGTACTCCAACTCCTTAATCTCTATAAGCCTCCTAACGTAGGCAACTTTCCTCCGTTCTTCTCGTTTGCTGTCACTATGATCACTCACGTTAAGCACACCTCCACTGTTCAGTAAGAGTTAATGTGAACGCCGTCACGGGCCGTGTAAGGCAGTAAAAGGCGTTCAATTCCGTTCATCAGGTTGTTCTCGCTTGTAGAAAAGTATGCCATACAAGTGTACTAAACCTACCCACACCTTATGCGGATAAATATAGGGATCGTCAGCCGCGTTGGACAAAGCTTCCTTCCATCACTCTTTAACTTTGTAGTGTATGGTATTCTGAAGACAACACTGGAAAGTGTCGTTGAGCTTCCGCTCCGTTTGCTCATTTAAATTATGCGGATGGGATGGCCGTATTCTGCGGATCGTGAGCAATTAAACACTTTAAACGGACTGATGTCATCAGTTTGAAGCAGGTATTAACTATCGAAAAATAAAAACAGTAGCTCGTCAATGTCTGTACTAACTCTGGATGACGACACAATAGGGCTAACGGACGATTTTATCTAGCTGAACAGTTTTATAATTGTTGATTGAGGTGTCTGTGAAACCATCGGCAATCTCATCTCAGAAGCCATAATAGTGCTTATCAACCCGCATCACTCGTGGTGACTGAAAACATAATTCTTTCTGTAAAAGAGCGGGTGTTTTCCGCAGGTGTGCATTATGCGTTCCTACATATTCACAAACGGAGATCCTTGGTTATTTGTCTCCAAAAGCCGCCGCTTGTGTGAGGCATACACATCATTTGGGTAACGAGATTGTCGGACAATGGACCTTCGCTGATATTCGTGTGAATGCATAAGCTGATTGCTCATGGTCAACTTCGTTGAATCACAGATTGCTATGCCGGTAGTCTTATGTGTGAAACTTGTAGTCAGTGATTGCAGATGGCGCGGCTGTCAAGCCAAACAGAAATTCTCAACAAATGAGCTAACCATTTGATTTACGGAATATTAACACTGGCGTTGGGTGGGCCTGAGAAAAACGTACAATTGCGTCGCTTAATTGGACCAGCATTACATGTTGCCAGTTTCATCTGCCTGAATAGCGTTGTCCCGTTAGTTTGTATTAGTAAAAATAGCTAAAGCATCTCATCCTTGCTAAACCTTGTCTTTGAACAGGGCAGTATATAACACCTGTGTACACTCTTGTACTTTGTGATTCGTAAACGACTTGTTTGTGACGAATTTGCTGTTTGAGCGTCGCCTCAGTCAGTTAATTTGTATCAAGTGGGATGCCATGGTAAGCAACGCAGCAACTTGCCGACGTTAATTTCTGCACGTGCGGTAATAACACAGCCTGCAACGATTGGGCCACGCATCCTGTACGCCGCATCGGGCAATATGCACTGAGACGAACAACAGCTGGATAGAGAAATAATGTGACATAGTCGCAGAGTATGAAGACCTTGACTGCTGCGTTGGGTGAAATCGGTAGATGTTGCCTGCAAAGACTTCGTGTTCAGTCACATCGCTCGTTGAAAAGGTTATCCGACACGGCGGTGCCTGCATCCACGCTTCGTAGACCTACTGCTTAATCTCATCTCGTGCTACCTCCATTCGTTAAAGATGTTTCTGCAGTATTCCCTATCACTCTTACGATAAACAGCGACTCGTGTCGAATCGTCGTCAAGATCATTCACGTACAATTGTTGTACAACAGGCAGCCTCGTTTGTGAGTAGTATGATGTGTACATTCGGGAACTAAAGGGAAGGTCTCAACGCCAGGAAGACGATGGACCGAAAACGACTATTCCGATAGTATGTACGCACTATGGAGGACGTGCCACCAGGGCGAACGACAACGTACTGCTGCTGTGTGAATACACGTCAGGCGTGTAAGTGAGTGTACGTGGTCTTATGTTTTAACATGACCTGTACGGGATTTCATGTAACAAAATTCGATGGCCAGGCATCTTTTGCGGTCACAGCACAGTGACCTTCGGATATACGCGGCCCGAGAAAGCTGTCAGCGATTGACAAATTGACGGGGGCTCATTCGTTTACCAGCTTTTATGAAGGGACCAATTAACGTTGGAAATTTTAATGAGACGCGGTTAACACAAAGTTGTCATTATTCACTACATTCATTGCTTTTCTCTAGTAAAGCATAGTTATTAATTAGTCAATACAAAAACCTCCGTGTAATCCTCAAAATATAGAATCTGGTCTTCGTTAGAAGCCATTACTTTACACTAACCGTTTCTCACGTTCGGCGGATATATATGCAGGGTAGAATTCACTTCGTTCGAGCACATATACATGCGCATATAGGAAGGATGCGTTAGCATTTGCGTCACACGATAAGCCAAATTAATACAATGACTGGATCAAAGCCATTCTTTAATATGTCAGATGACGATTGATCACGCACATCTTTACACAGTACAGTGATCAATTTGTGGTTTAAAAACAGCAGATTGTAGATTAAACACAGTGGTGTATTGGGATCTTTAAGCAACAGTCCACCATTTTCCAAGACTATGAGAAAGTAGCTAGTCAATCGGACTTATCCATAGTCGCGTAACAAGGTTTTTGTTAACTTTGATTTCGGTACCTTCCGGCTACTCGTACAATGGTGATAACAATGTTAATTTCTGAATTATACTCATATTTGAACTGGTAACTGACGTGACCTCGTGTTGATACCTCACATCCTGCCACATTTCTATTCGTCCGGGGTAGGCTGTAAAAAGTTACGCAGCTCAAAAAAAAACCACATTAGATTCAGGCTATGATGATAAATTCGGTTGGAAAGTCGCATTTGTCTAAAATCTTCTGAGCGCTTATACATTTCAGAGCCACATTTTGCTACTAAACTGCTTTCAGATATACAGTCTGATCTATTTCTCTCCCTCAGGAGAGTACGTGTGCCTTGGATGTTGCTCGCATATGTCGTAAAAGCTTAGAGGTATATCTCACTTCCTTGATTACGTGTATTGGGTTCTTTTGCCGATGAATGATATCAGAATATACTCCAAATACCACAAGAACATATCCATATTTTGATCAACGTCATGCTATTTGACAACGTTTGTCAACAGAAGAATAAATTCGCTATCGTTAATAGTTATATTCCGTAGATTGTCTGCACTTTCCATCTGAGTTTCAGATTTAATCCATCGGGATCTCCTTGAGAACGGAATGCAGAGCGAAGCTACTGACGAACCTTCGGCACATAGAAATACGAGTGGCGATTTCATGAACGAGGACCAACGTTCCCCAGAACATATAAACCACAGTTCAACTTATACGTTACACAGGACACCTTTGTCTCAACTTCACTCGTCGAGCACTGGAAGAATTAACAGAGGTGTAATCATGAAAAGACATCGACTTGTTGCATTGGAAACCCTGCATCCCGACTTTTCTGTGGATCTGACCAACTCGGACGACATGGTCCACCAACTTCCATGTGCTTCCTGTCGTCTTCGAGTTAATCCTGGATACGAGGCTTTGGCAAGTATGGCATGCCCAGCCTGCCCGGACCAGCCAGCAATTTGTTCTGCACAGTGTTTTCGATGGTGGCATAGCCGGTTGCCAAAAGACCCCGATCACATTCCAGTCGATCACGAACAACCTGCGCCAACCCAAATGTACGTGAATACGTTGCACACAGATGCTTCTATCACCCGTCTGCTTATCGCGCCTCAAACGTCGAGACCGATTCGCAGGCCACATCGAAAATCACTCGCAAAACGTTACACTCGAAGTAAAAATCGACGCAGAGTCCAAGCTCGGGTAAGGCGGTTAAGAGCGCAGGCAGTTCTCGATCAACAAGAGCAAACTCTCCATTCCGTCAAATATACAAACGGATCGCCGAAAAGTGCACGTGGACGCAAACGCAAGCACACTGACAGATATTCGCCTATTGCCCATTTTGCTGGTTTTGCTAGGAGACAGCAGCGTTTAGGCCGATGAGCCTTCGCATGTCAGATAACAGCACCGGAATATCACCAAGGCGTCAACAATGAAGTTAATGTATATTTGCGTCTTTTTTTGTGTACAAAAAATAATGCGAATCATCATTTTGTTTCCTCAACATCTGTGGGTGTCTGAGTAAAGTAGTTTTGTTTGATCACATATCGAATGCATTGCATCAGCTGATTTCGTTCCGTACGCATCTCTTCGGCCAGTAGCTGTGTGATTAAGAAAAACCTGTATGATAGACGTTGATAAAATAATACAGAGAAAGCCCTTAGCATTTGCTGATTCAGATTATGCGCTACCGACAACCGTAACCAAATCTAAGGCTGTAGGGTGAACAGTCACCAGCTTACGTCTATACCCAAGGGCTCAGTCCGTATCTAGGGGTTGCCGTGTGAAACTCAGGCAGCGTTGTTAAACGGAACAAAACATATCGAAACTAATTTGTCCAAGCTTTTCAAAATCGTTAAGCTACATGGGGGGGGTTCCTTGTTTGGAAGTTAGCGTCTCAACTGGTGTCATGCGATAACCATAGGACACGTTGTCAACTTATTCAGGCTGGTGACTTCAAGGACACCTCTGATGTAGGCAGTCGGGAGGTGTTATATCTACGGATTGAACAGTGCTTGCAGCAGCTCAATGTTAACGAAGCTTAACTACCGCCGATTTTCGTAACTGCACTAAGTTCGTGTGTGATGAAAAAAACGGAAACAAACAGTATATTACAGTACTAGGTTCAAGCCATTCGATTTCACTGAACGACTGGAACCTATTTCAATATAGTTGTTAGTGGCTATCGTTAATACCAGTCTGTTTTGGATGAATGGTGACTTACAGTGAATTCTACAAAAATAAAATGGAATTAAATTACCATGTGTAAAATCGTAGGACGGCTGAGAATGCGGTTGGGATTTTTAGAAATCGCTCGTCGTTTTGCTTGCAACTGGATCAACGGATTGGAGGCAAACGGATTATCGGGCTTCTTTCTATGTGGTGGTTGACCATTCGCTTCGGCGTTCGAGTTCTCGTCATTTGGGTCTTTGGGTCGTTTTCCTGTTCGTCGCCGACCGCCCCTTCGGCGGCGTCCCCGGAGGGGCTGTAACAGAGTCCAAGGATGCGTATAATTTATGATGCGAGCTACTAGCTACGTAGCATAATCAACATTAATTGTTGCCGGTTAAGCCGTATATTCGTCTTAATCAGTCCTTCCCAGATCAAACTCAGTGAACTGTCCAACGCACTAAATTCAAATATTGAAATGCCAAGCATCTCTGTTACCATATTTCTGCTCAAAATGGTGCTACTCTATTACTATCTCCAAATAACTTCTGTTGAAAATTTTTTGGGCTAAGGCGATCACATGAACAAAAGCTAACACATCGTTACGGGCAGATACCACGCATGGCCCGAAGCTCGTCAACAGGATGTAAGGCTTACTTCAGCCGGGCCAGTTTTGGTGGTCGTTGTCGTCGGCGAATCTGCAGACTTCACATCTTCCGGAGATTCTCCATCACTGTCGCTGTTGTAGCCAACTGCAATCAGGCTCAGGGCGGAATCACCTGCCTCAGTTGTTGCATTGATGGTTTTGACAGCATCTATATCTTTGGAACCAGGAACTGTCGTAGGACGTGCGGCAAAATTGTTCTGAAAGGGAGCCGAGTAGAGCACCAATCAAAATTCGGTCATGGCCCCAAAGCAATATGAACACTACCGAGATAGAACACGCCAATCACTTCGAAATGTGTAATTCACGAGTGGAAAATGGTTTTGTACTGTATGGAGGGTAAAACAGTAGTTGTTTATTTACGTGAACAACGACGTGGTGTAACTGGTCGATCCCACAGTCCTGACCTTGTGAGCAAAAGTATGTGGTCTGAATTAATGGGTGTATTAACCGCGACATAATTCCACGTTTATCTGTTGCTGGAAACAGGTGCCACAGTACGTAGAGACAGTAGTAGCGTCACCACGTGCCTCTTTGTCACGCCCCCGAACTCAACGGCGTGAGGTGCGAAGTGGTCAACCGATGACTGCACAACGTACTAGAAGCGGCCATTGACACATGAGGTACTGGATACTCTTCATTCATGGTGGAGACAATGGGATCCGCCAAATCTGCGGTTATATATGCAGTGTGATTGGACTCGGTAGCGTCAAGGTAGCTTTCCGTCTGCTGTATCACCTGATGAGTGTGTGCAACCATTGAATTCATGTGGAAGTTACCTTGTCAGCATATGTTACTCAGATGTCTGACTGTGACTGGATGTTGTCTAGGCACATTCATCAGGGTTGTTTTGACGCAAGCTTGCGGATTTCAGACGTGACAGCTGTCTCGCATCATAACTCTTTTCCTGCTAATAAAAGTTCGATTCGGTCAAATAATTTTATCCTGAATATATGCTTTGTTACGCACTTGTATGGCGGTAAACCATCGGCGTAAAATTGCCGAAGATGGTGACAGCCTCGGTAAAATTTAAGCTGAAAACGGAACTGTTTTCATTGCAGCTGCTTATCGTGAATTATTATATCTGGAATCCACACAGGGGTTTCAATGATTAAGCCACAGAATAACAAACTCGGAAGTTGGTACACCGGTTCAATACCTATCGCTGTGGGAATGTCGACCTTACGTTAATGTAGGAAGTGTTAGGTTGCTCGAACTTAATCAACGTTATAGTTAAGCATCATATCTCATTGCTCAAGTTGTAACATTTGTCGTGAATGAACACTTACTTTTACCGATGTGGCTTGGAAATCCCGTTCGTTCGCAGCATGGTCCTTTTCCAGATCACGAGCAGTTAAAACAGTGGGGCGGTGTCGGTTCAACGTTCTAGAAATCGAAATCAATTAAAAGATGTAACAATGCTTTAAGAGACCTCAATACATAATCACTAGATATTTTGGGGATGAAGATGTGCAAGAAGAGGGTTATTGTACAGGGTACTCACCCGAATTCTGCTGTCTTGAATATCTGACCTCTGGCTAGACGCTGAGCAAGTAGTTCTTGTTTTGCAGCCGCTCTTTCAAGTGTGGGGTAATTGCTACAAAAGGTAGGGGAAAATACACCAGTATGAACACGTGATCGATCCCGAGTGAAGGGCTTAGTTGTTGGCGGAAGCTAACATCGTACGAGATTGACGAGCAAATAAATTGGGCATGCACTAAGACTACGGAGAGAGGTTGATGCGATACACTCTCATCAACCTTCTATGATAAAACAACTATCTTAGTGTAGCTTCAGAGAAGCACAAAGTTTAATGTGTGTATGTGGAATACTTTGAATGCCGCTTCTGTGTTTATGGATCAGTTCTATTCCCGCAAACTGAAAATACTATTATGGGTACTGATTTACTCGTTGCGCCATGCTTCACTAGTACCTAAACCCGCCTGTTAATCTGACCACTATGAGCATCTAATCACGGGTAGTTGAATAGAACAGTCAGAAGACACCCATTACGGTATAAATTCACATACTCCTATAGATCGCACATGCACAATTAGCGTGGAAACTTTAAAAAAAGTTCTTAAGGGAGAGTATAAATCGATTTGGATGGTGGGTGATGCTCACATCTTAACCCAAAGCAATGAGGGGTCGACGGTCAATTGTCGTCAAGCGCACAGAGCCAACTGATCAATAAAGCTTCACAACGCTTCACGGTTTCTGAGTGTTCACCCACGTAGTAAACAATACTGGTTGGTAGGCGTCTTACGGCAAACGACCTGGCGTTTCGTCCTCACCAACTAGCGCACTTATATATCTCTCAACCCCTTAATCATGTGCTTCTTGACAGTTGTTTCCAACGTTCTTCTGTTTTCCTGGAGTATTTCTGCACCTGCGGGGAAAAGGTGGATATAATGTTAAGATTCTCCTTCTGGCCAAGATTAGATGTAACTCAGTTATTTGACAGCAAAACATGTTTTGTTACACTGCAAGCGCTTTTTACTGTGACGCTACTCGCTTTAGTAAATGTGTTTACTAAAACATCGCCATCGAAGAAGTAATCTTGTCTCCGTCCCACTTACTTGGTGCGATTCTTACTGCTTCACTCCATATCTTTAAACCTAACGCAACGTTGACCGATCTTACACGCGTGAAAAAGTCGAAACCAGGAAACATACCGTCTTCTAGCAGCCCGCCATTCTAAGACTGCTTTATCCGAAGTATCACGATATATTTTATTAAACAGACCGCCATCATGGACCTCGGTGTAATAGTTGCAATATTAGAAACAGCACTTACGACTTCAATGTGAACCTGAAGCAATTTTTTATGAGCAACAAATGGACAGTTTTCAAATTCACACTAAGGAAAATGTGTATTTATAACCACAGCTGTACCTTAACGTGCGATTCTAGGTGGGTGGTATATTCTTGTTCGGTATAGAATGCTTCGTCGCAACAATATTTTAACGGTTCATAGTAGTCACGATCTTCAATATCGAATCCAACGCCATAAAGTCCATCACGACGTCCCTGGCTACGTTTCCTAGTTGCTCGTTTCTAATCGGTGACGGGGATATCAAAAAAGCAAAATACTAACCTTTTGGGAGGAGATTATGTCGATCTTCTCAAGCACCGCTTCCAACTCGGACAGATTTTGGGATGCTTGCCATAGTATGTCGAAAGGGGGTAATTCCATAGTCCACTGGCAAACAGCTAAAAACGAAGTGAAGCATAGGAAACGAGGAGGACCACGAAAAAACTGAGATCGAGAGCATCAAGCAGAGATTTTGACTTTCCCATGGATGACACCAATCCCAATGTCGGCAGCGGGTTTCAATAATCTACGACGCACCTAGACAGACGCACACGAGCACGGCTCCAAAGAATACCAAACAGCCGGGATAAACCTGAACATGTTTCCAAACGGAATTTTATACTTGTGTGATATCCCCTATAACTCCTCGACAATGCATAGAGAACATAACAAAGCTTTCTAATCTCTATACACAAGATTGCCATCACGTAGAATGAATTCTACCAGTAGTTCATCACGCACGAGATACGATGAGTCTACTTTAACAGAACAGTCCAGTTAAGGCCTGATAAATGCTGTGGTAGGTTTGATAAGTCTCTCAGTGATGTGCCAAACGCCCCTTAACCATCTATGGCGCCCGAAGAGGTTGAGATTAACGTTATTTTGCACGTATGACGTCCAACTTAAGTCCAACGGC
>JTDE01006796.1:16102-32560 GCA_014338405.1 Paragonimus skrjabini miyazakii | reverse complement strand
TTGCATATTTATTGTTTTAAGGTACTAAAGCCATCCTGACCAAGCTCAGATAAGTCAGTAAAGTGGAATACAAGCTGCAATCTACTGTGATGTTCAATCATTTGGTTTGCCCACCTACGATCAATGTCAACTGATTCAGTTCATAGATGACTATTAACCCCGTAGGTTTCACTTGTTGGTCGTTCTGCATCGAAAGCTTCGTTTTAGTAATCATGTGTAGATCGAAGTGCAAATACGTACGACTCTAATCTGCTGAATACTCATGTTTCATTCTAATGATGTTTTTACTGATAGGACCCCATAAGCTGCTGTTAGGGAAGAGCATCCTTGGTTGAAGGTGTACTCCATCAACGTATCCGGCAGGTTTTTCAATCATTTACGAAGATGTGTGTGCAATTCTGGAGCAAATTATAACCCGTGTTTCAGAGGTAACAGGTTCAGACAAACCAAACGTTAGATAGCTGCGACACCAAGTAGCTAAAACGAATCTACTTCAGCAAGTATACACTGTCAATGAGACTTTTCTGGATAGCCATAGTCAAGTGGTAATACATCACAAACGTAACATGTGAGTGTGCATGTTGGAGATTTGACCGAAGTTCAACAATAGTCGTCGATTAGTATTTCCAAAACTTTCTATCGAGAATCGGCTTTCTGGTCTATCGCAACAACAAATCGGATTAGATCAGCTAGAGTGGAAGATCTCACAACTGTGTTTCCTATCGAGACAATCGGGCAACCTGATCATTACTCACAAGAGAAAGTGGTTAAGCGTTCACATATGATAATTCCGTCGTGCCTAACTTGAGGTCAATGGCGCAGTGGTAAACACGGTTGCCTCACGAACCGCGTGTCCGTGGTTCAAGTCCTGGCAGTGACGATGATATGCACTACTGACGAACTCTACTGAGAGCAAAACTCGAGTCTAGTGCTTCTGCTGTTCGAAAAGGTCTATGGGAATGTGACACCTGCGATCAATTGTGGGCGATGTTCAACTTGAAAATATTCATTTTGTTTCACTTTTACGTCTTCTTAATTTGGCACATCCTAATCGTAATGTTTCTCATGAAGAGGAAGCAAACAGTAATTTATCTTTTCCAGACAGTTCACTAACTAGACAAAAGGATGGCTCACTACAGTGCTCAGTGCATCGCAAGGTCACTTGGAACGGTCAGTATTTGCAATTTTCTTTCTTTGCACCAATTATTTATAAACGAGGTCCGGTGCGAACCATGTGTCATAGAGCCCAGGATATCTGCATCGAGGACTGCTTGCTAGGAGAGGTGGAGAGATTAAAGATAGTGTTGCCCGCGAACGGCTATCCTGAAAAGTTCATTGATGTTCACAGTCAGATAAGACTGATCAAGAATGCCGTGAGTACGGGCCATTAGAAGTAGGTCGTTTAGAGCATTCCTTTCAAAGGCGATCATATCACAAATGACGTAAGTCAAAAATTACAGACTTCTCTAACTCGTGCATACCCTGCGGCTAAATTGCGGTTGCTAATCACACGTATGCCGCAACAATGGAGTGAATAGGATGAGAAAGCGCAGTCGACAGGTATGTAATTCTCTAAGTGTAACCATTTTTGCAATTTCGTTATTTGCACGAAAAACGCTTGCTGCAAAATTTCGAAGTACGATGCAGGTAAAACGCAACTGTAACTTCAATCAACCGCGCGCATTTAAGTGCATTCACTACTACAGGAAGATCGTTTTTCTAAACGTCGTCACACTTGACGTGATTAACTTAAATCACAGGAAGGAAAGATCTCGTACGTGACAGGTTTTCATCTATGTGAATATTAACGTGAAAACCTAATTATACACAACACAAACGTGGACCACTGACCAGTGTATATGTGGGACAACGTACATAAACGAGTACGTTTGTGAAGTGTAAACTGAAATGAGATATTGCTGAAATTACCCGAGCAGATTCCAAATCATCACTGAGTTACAAGTAGATGGTTATTTAAAAATCATATGCGGTTAACCTAACGCATGAAACGTGGTGCCTTCGTGCCAATTATTGCGCGCGTAAAGAGCATAACACATTGGCCTGATACGCTCTCAGATGCACGTGCCTGTTTGATCTTGAATGTCTACACTGCTAGAATTGTACACACTTCGTTCGCAGTAAGAAACCGGAAATATATGAACAGTGTCCACGAGGGATTTGCAAAAGTCCAGCTAACTTTTGATACACTGGCTTCTCGATTCTGCCTGACCGATTTCGGATTTACTGTCCATTCACGCGCAGCTTGTGCATCGCGGAACGCTAACTAGAATGGTTTATTAAATTAAGCTGTCCTAGCAACCGCAAAAATGTTAAAATATGGCGGTCGGGGAAGTCAGCTTTTATGTGGTGCCGAAACATTTGTACAAGGTAATATTTCGCCTTTATTCAAACTATGAATCAATCGGATGCGCAGGTAAACAAACAAGCAATGCCCAAACTACTCTGCTGGTCACGGTCCGTACAAAGTTTACCAAAATTAGCCTAAACTATGCGCATCGGAACAATTGAATCCAGACTGTAACAAGGTGGGTCACAATTGCTTAGCACGGAATTGAACAACACCGTTAAAACACGAAAACTGGTAGATGCAAACATTTCGTACTGACTCATCAGTGCCAAATTGACAATAACATGAATCGGTTATTTTATATCGAACTGTGAGGAATGGGTTGGATGTGTAGTCGATTGATGGGTTAGGAAAGGTCACTAAGTCCAGCGCACGGTCAAGTTCACAAATAATTATTTCTGAACACAGGGCCGGCTGCAATCGATTGATTACAGCATCCTCAACGAACCGCAATAATCTTGGATAGGGATGACTTATTACGATTCTGAATGCATAAGCCGGATCGATGACGTGACCACTGGTCAGGATGTGTCATGCGACTGCAGACACTGGTTGTTTGCGTGTCTCAACAACATTGTCATTCTTCGGTAATACTGAGTTCTGTACCCATTTAGACAAACGATCCTTCACTGTGAAAAGCAAGCACCTCTCGATTCTTCCTGCGTAACTTTGTTTGTAGTTACAGGTAAATTGGTAGATACAATGTGAGGTGGCACCGACAAGCTGACCTCTCTTGATTGAAGGTACAAGCAACTTCTGGGTTCGAGCTAATACACAAAATTCGACTGCACTGAATGTTCGTTTAAACGAATTCGCCAGTCTTTGCTTTGCTTGATGCGTACTGTAATCGCCTTGAAAGGACAATTTTAAATTAACCTTCGTCTTTTTTACAGTGACCACCTGGTTGGATGGCGGTTTCGGTCTACTGTGTCTTTCTATGAATTTATTTGCATAACATTTCGATTGTAGTACAGAAGTGATCATCTCTATTTCCCCCACAAGACTGTCTTGTGTACAGATTCGTCTTGCGAGTGTGAATAATGTATTCGCTAGTGCATGCTTTTGATGATTCAGAAGTGGTTCGGTAACAGGGAAGCGATATTAAGTGTTCAGTTAAGAACTGAAACACAAATATGAAAAGAAGAGCGTGATGGGCGTTCCACAAACAAAGTCAACCTTCACCATGTGATCAGCAGCTTCCAAATTTGTTGGCTAAATCATACTAACTAATTCACTCATTACAACACAGGGTCTCGAAGAGCCATACAGCTTTGCATACCAGAGAATTGCCGGGGAACCCGGAGATAAGTTCAACACGTCCACACATTTGTATCAACTCAATTCCTATCACGGTCTTCGAGTAAAAAGTGATCGCAGTTCCCGTTTCAATTCTGGATGTGAAGTTTTCAAACTTACTTGCCCCAATATCATTAACACCATGAAACTTCTGGAATGACGTTCGCAGGTCTATTTGTCGTCATGGGAGATAGTGTTTTGTTTACTTGAAGTCGGCAGCAACACGTGAAATACGTACTGTTTCTCATGGATAGACTTTCAAAACATTCCTTCTGTATAGTTGTTTACAGTGTATCACAATGTGACCAAGCCCCAAATTCGAAGCAGTCTTGTCTACACAGTAGACTGCAACATTCGTAATCCAGTAACAGCGATTTACTCGTAGGTGTGATCTTTTTTCAGTGTAAAATGTTGTCGGGAAACAATTGTTTTGGTTGTACCGAGAGCAAGCAACGTAACAATGTAAAATATATACATGTGATCCATTCAAGGGTAGCCTATCTGACTAAAGTAGTGTGACCATATGTTCGGGGAGCGCGATATCCTACATTGTTACACACAGTCACGTGTGCACCAAAACCTTTAGTTGGTAGGTCGACCTAGCTGCAGCTAGAACGAGATACATACAGCTGCTGTGGAAGAGATGAAACAGAGCAGAAGGTTTTAAGTTGTTTAGTGGGAGGAGATATGTTAGCAGATGTGCATGGCCGTGTGGCATTTTGTTGATGTGAATATGGTCCTCACTGAGATGTATGTAGTGCACGAGAACTCAATCAATTACACTTGTGGGTTTAGTGGAGGAACTCCAGTCTCAATATCGTTCCACTCATCCGTATAAGAACTCATCTGATGAGAACTAATACACTCTGACATCAAGGACGATACGCCTTCATGTTCGTTCTTAGTTGCTGGCAGTTTATAGAGTGAAGTTGAAATTCCGGTCACTTGGCTGATCCCATAATTGCGTCCCGCGGTTCTCGAATTTGTTGGAAGGTAAGTCCCAGATATCGCTGATGCCACAAACTTGTGATCAGGTTTTCCATGAAATCCCTTTTGTTTTGCAGCAAAATCGTAATTTCTCAGCTAGCATTGACCACCACACTCGAACACTGTTATAACCGGATTTTCCATCAGCAACACATGATTCTTCAAAGCGTATCCAGTTTTGAATTCAGGGATAAATATTTGTCTACATGTTGCTTGAAATCAGTTCGGTCATAACATTAGCAAACTGATCATGGGCCCATCGATACTGTAATTATGGCGCTTTCGTAGCTGGAGAAAATGGTCAGGTTCAGGTGAACATTAGGAGAACACGACAGAACTCAGAGATTCAGCTGACGAGGAATGACCTTGACATATTGAAAACGTCGTCTTTACTTAATCTTGTAAAGGGTAAATTAATGTAACATCTCATTTTTTGGACTGAATCTGTGGAACAGACGAACTATCTTTTCTTCTTAAGTGTAAATCGAACATTATAAACTGTGACTAATTTCCCTCTGATTACGTCTTCTTTTGTCAACAGATTTCGTGTTTGGCTAGTTATAAATCCACTTGTTGCTTTGTACCGCATGTAGTTATCTGTTATGGCCGCGCACATCCGAGCGTGTTTCTCACAATTGCGTTGAGAAATATGTATTATAATGTGAAAACACTGTAAATGACTTCCAAAGTTCGACGATATACATTGTTGGGGACAACGAGGACTTTTAATCTGAGTTCAGTGACCTATGATCCGATAGAACCTCCAGCTTGATCGTCTGTTTTTACGTCGTTGTTTAAAGCAATTAACTTCAGTTGCCCATTTTACTCCCAAATCCAGCTCGCTCGCTCAAAATCATTTGCACACCGCTGATCGAATCTACATGTGCACTGACAAATCGAATGATTAGTTTGAATTACGTATTCTTAGACCTGAATCTAGTGTATGTTGCCAGATTGCTGTTGATACGGTTGTCACGGTAGAGTTTGTCGGTTTATGTGTAGGATAGTCCTCATAGTAAATCCAATCCTATCTACAACAGCCGTGAATCGATTTCACCATAAAATGCATACACACAAATGAGGCTAGTGTGCTGAAAGAGCGGTATTCAGTCATGTTGAGTATGAGAGAGGGAAGAGGTAGAAACTGTTCGAATGTTGTGTGTTCAACGGAAGAATTGTAAATGTGGATACCCCTCCTCGATGGTAGTTACCAATATTGCTAAAAATCCCAACATAATGCTATCGTGACACGGTTAATTACATGATTTCATACCTACTGCTAGAGCGAATTTGGGGGCGAGGACTAAATCTGTCTTCATAAAGCACACATGTATTGCCTGCTTACAATTATAGCGACGTTATATTTTCATGAACACATCCGACTAAACCGATCCGAATATGGCTCCGTTGTTATATATTGAAAGATCATTAGCGTATTCGAAGATTAGCCAACTGCCGTGAACTCAAAGACGCGGAGATGTACATGATAACCACAGATGGATGGAGTAGTTGCATTACCCTTCAGACTAGCTTACCGTTTGGGAAAATTCAAATTGAAGATTAACGACCGGCGTTTTTTAACACTCTTGTAAACAACTCTGCCACATGAGGACGTCATTATCTTTTGAACGGAACAAAAAATCGGCATAACCAACAGTAGACCGCATAACTTCGTTGCAGTCTTGTGCTCACTGTGTAATTTGTGGTGGTAAACAACATCATTCAGACCCATCGTCTGATAGAGACAGTGCCTAGTTCAATACAGACGCCAGCCTTCGAAATAATAATTACAACCAAGCGTGGACTGTACAGGATATTTCTTTGGCATCATGTTGAATGTGACCAACAATTATCTGTTGCATTTTCCGTCAACAAAGATGGGTGAAAATTCCGTCGGGGTTTTTCACAGTGCGTTGTATGTCGTATTTACTGCTATTCGTGATGATACCACGTTAGAAGCACAAGTGATTAGTTAGGCACGTGCGTAAAATTAATCGTAACAATCACCACGTTATGTGGCTTATCGGTGTTGAATTTTTCAGTTCAACTTATCTTCAGACACACAACTAAACAAAACCATTGTCTCCTCGCATGAAAGCTGGACTCAGTAGTCACACACCGTTGTCATCCCACTGTCCATTATATCGTCGTTTGCTCAACAATTGAATTGATGAAGACATGCCTAACAACCTCGTTTTAATCACCACAATGAAGCCGCTTCGACATCTGTGAAGTCTTTGATTAGGCGGTGATATATGTGCACAGTGGTAAACTACAGATTCAAACCACAAATTTAAGCAAGAATCTGAAGAATAGTGCTTTATCCAAAGGTGCTGACTAAGGGTTTTATGGGGTGCTAAACTACAACCAGTTGTGGTTTACTTTCAACGTTTATCAAAGAAATCCCTTGCTTCTTGCCTGCCTGGAGCACTTGTTCGTAAAAACGATCAGTGAGGCCTAAAATTGACTAAATTAGCGCGGTTGTATTCTATTCAGACACTTTTTGACTGGGATGGTGTGTGTCTGAGTCTGAATGTTGATCGACTGTCCAAGTGACTAAACGAGCTATTGCATGTCAGTTTGGTTACATCATGATCAGACATGAAATTTGGTACGATTAGATTCGTACACTTATTACGTGGAAACCATTATAAGTTCCCGTGCATTTCTGAACTAATCTGCTACGTTTCGGATTCCCCGGAATAACTCATTCACAGAAAAAGTGGAAATGATTCAGATTTTTAGCTCTACACTCCAGTTCACTGAGAAAAATAAGTCTGAACTTAGGCGACTGCATCACGAGAAAGAACGCTGGAAAATGAATGACGTATCAAGTCTGGAAGCCACAATCTCGGCCAAGAAGGTTTTCATTTCTCTGAATAAACGTTGAGAGCACATATACACCGGGGCTTACATTTTCTCAACTGTTGCAAAAAGCCGATGAGGAGCTAGATAATTTACTCTCACGTATGATCTGTGTTTTGCGCGTACGCGATCAAAGCTTGGTTTCCCAGAAGAAACGTGATGTTTTTATCCAACAGCTAACTTCCAACTTGCTTATCTGGTGTTAATATGGCAGCTAGCAACATCAAGCTAACTGTAAAAACTGTTTCACGTTCACTGTCGTTTAACGTCTTTATACTAATTTTGGCCGTATTAATAGAACCTTTCAAGCGCGTACTGTGGCAAACATAGGCAATGCAGAACCGATACAATTTTCAAACAATTTAGTGCCGACAAGCCAATTTGTTTGACTGAACCAAACGTACGTTCTCCAAGTACCCTTACATATTTCGAATCAAGTTATCAGATATTACGTTAGATTCAGCGATTTGTACACGGGTTTGTGGTTTGAGGTCCAAATCCTCCGTATCCGTTCAGATTGTCTGGTTCGATATCCAGTTTATTTTGTTGACTTCAATGGAAGTCATTGAAAACAGAGTGTGGTTACAGGGGAGTTACAGAGAGTACCAACAACAGGACAAAATACTAGTCTAACAATGTTATAACTAAGTGGGACTCTAATAACACTTTGAACCGGTCTTAAGAACGGCAGCTAACAACGTCCAATGGAAAGTTGTTCCAGTGGTTGATAACCATGTAAGAAAAACTGTTGCCAAAAGAAGGTCGGAGATCTAATCTTGTAGGGTTTCTTGTTGTGACCCATTCGACTACCATAATTCACTGAGGTAAAAAATTTTCACAACAGTCCTACGCTAAAGAAGCTTGTGATAGGATTAAGTCACCGCGTAGTTTTCAAAACTCAAGTGGATAGGGATCAACAATTTCAAGACCATGCTCGTAGAAAAAATGTTGCAAACCAATGATCATTTTGTTGGCTACTCGCTGAACGCGTTCAATAGCGAGTATGTCCTTTTTCAAACCGGCGAATAAGGCTAAATTAACATACTCAAACAACGGTCTTATATAAGCTCCTTGAAGCGTTTGAAAGGCAAGTCTGTCTATGCTAGATAAGATACTTTTATCGTCCAAAATTCTCAAATCCCTTTTTGGGGGCCAACTGGTGGTGATACGTAAAATATGAACCAGATGGCAGCCCTTCAGGGTCAAAGTCTACGAGGAGGATAGGAGTCCTGGTTATTTGTCGACACATAAATGACAGTTGTTTTCAGGCCACTAGTGGCGTTCTATCCTGCATAATTTTTATTAGTTTAAGGGAGGTTTTGAACTTGACAAGATGCTGACATTGGATGAACTTTCTAACAGTCGCTTTGCTCCGGAATTTGAGCAAAAACAGGCAGCAGATCTTTTGAGTATTCTTACGTAGATGCATGCAGGTGTATAATATTTGGTATATATTAGTAATCTTTGGGAGTAGCTTTTTACTGTCATCCAGAAGAAGCTTATTTGGCACACTGAATAAGATGGCATTGTTTGATTAACGCATTTCTTCTGTAGTTTCTATTCTCAACTTGTTGAAGAACACTCTTGCTCACTGTACATTATCTATCTTGGGACTTTCTGGCAACTTGAATACGTAATATAGGGAGACAAGTTCTTCTTCAGAGAATCAAATACAGCATAGTTTGTTTTCAGTTGGGCAAACTCAGATTACAGCTTAGACACCTTACCGAATAGATCCCCCAACACATTGTCTTCTGGGGATAAAACAGTTCTTAGTTTGAGAGATGCTGGCAAGATTTACCATAATAACGGCGGTGGCTTTAGAAGAGCCTGTGTAAGTTTTATACCTAGGACATTTGCCTTTAGGACGATGTATATCCACTTTAGATCTAGAGTGAGTGGATCTGACACTAGTTGACAATTGTTTGACGACCAATTTTGCCTACCATAATTCGTAATTCACCAACAACGATAGAAGACACAGATCGCGAGATGTTAACATTTTGTTTACTCTCTTCAATGACCAACGTAAGACATTAGAATATATAAGACATGCGGATAGCAACAACAATAGAAACAACCTACGATTGGGTTTGCATGAAACAAGGACTGTTATCAGTTCCAGGGCAGACAAAATGCGTCAGTCAACAGTTTGTGCACTCACAGAACCGGACGGTGAGTAATGATTAACATTGCCACGGAGAAGGCAAGCAATTTTGGGTTCATGCAGTTTGTCTGCTCTGGAAATGATAGCAGTCCTTGTTTCATGTATACCCAATCGTTGATTGTTTCTATTGTTGTTGTTATCCGCATGTCCTATATATTCTAATGTTTCACGTTCGTGACTGAAAAGAGTAAACAAAATGTTAACATCTCGCGATCTGTGTCTTCTATCGTTATTGGTGAACTGGATCAAGGGAACTCAGTGTTGTAAATAATTCGTAATATAAAAATATTTCTGGACAGACGTAAGCGTGTACAAAATGTGTGCATACTATACGGAATTAAAAATTAATGTATGAGAAATTTCAAATTACATATCCTTGCAGTAATTACTTATGTAACAGACAAGCCAGACGTTTAGACTTCGTGTACCCGTTACTCTAGTAAACCAACTTTGAGCAATGTGGAGACACTGGGGGACAGCGTTTTTCTGAAGTAAAGGTCGTGAGAAAGGAGACAGTGGAAACAAACGGGAGCCATAGGCCCAGTAAGGCATGTACACGATTTACATAATCAGAAACCAAAATGGTGCCAACAACACGGCAGCACGCAGCAGTAAATTTGCCCTTTTCGAATCGCGCGTGTGATCAATCAGAAGTCGGGTCAAGATGTTGAATTAATCCACCATATAAGGGCAGGCATTCATCACAATTCATCAAATGCTCGACTCAAGCCTATAGGTTGAAACATATAAGCACATATAATGTCAACACGTTTGGTAACGAAAAGTTCACAACCTAAATCTCAATATCGACGAATATGCCGATAACTAAGTTAATGGAATTTCTTTGGTTATATTAAGTGAACGTTGTATGTCTCCCTCAATCCTTTTAATATAAATGGCATATAGGAAAACACCTAATGTTTCGGCTGTGAAGATAATATCGGCCTCAGTTAGCAATGGTGTTCAATAGGTACTTCCATTTCTTTCCTTTTTTTCAATAAGATACTTCACACAGCCTGAACGACGAATTTCAGTCTCCTCGACATGTACACACATTCAACGGATGATGAACATTGAAACACACTTATAGAATATAAATATAACCCTAATGTACACAAACACATTAAGTGAAATGTTTTCAGTTGGTATGAAATCTGACAAACTTCTACTGATTCCGCTCCAAAGATAATCCACCAATGGAAATGTTGAAATCGTGAAGAATTCCGAATACATAAGGAATCATGGAGGAATACAAAGACCGTGTGCGTGCAAATAAACGTTTGTACAGGAAGATATGAAAGCATACATGTTAAGAAACGAATAGAATGGAATGAGTTGTGTTCAATAGCAGGTCTGCTGGAAATTGCTTTCATATTTAGAAATGTAAGGGAAAATTGATATCATTCACCTAGTAGGGCAGAATGCCACTGCAATGATGAAATGTTTTATGGGTATAGACAATGTTCATGTTCCCATCACAAGCAGCCGGTGGAAACTAAAGGTTAACAATACATTCCGTGAGAACAAATAATAAAACCACTAAACATTTGGTAGGAAGTGAAGGCAGGTGCTAAGCGTCGGATATAGAACGATCTTCGCCGGACTTCGTTGAAAACGCCAACCACATGAAATGTGCATGTCATATTTCTGCACAAAGTAATCCCAGATATTTAACAGAAGGCATTCGCAGTATTGGTTCACTATTTATATAATAAAAGGAGCATGTACTGGAAGGTTCCTCATACTGATTCACCTTTATGAGCGGAAACAAAATGTTGATTAATTTCAATTTGTTAACAGACAAACGTTTCAACTCGCTAGCTGGAATAAACTCCTTCTCCGATAGGAGAAGAAAATCTAGCCGGGAGTTTTAATCCTCTACCTTACCATTTGCATATTAACGGTTTACTGTTATCAATGCAACGGAAAATGTAAAACAAGAAGAGAGGAGCCAATGGTGAGTAGCGGCGACACGTGACTGCGGAATTGAGCAAATCAACGCTGACTTGCACAGTAAGGACGTATAAGCTTGACAATTGAGGTTGGACTTCCAGATTCTTCAGGCAAACTTAAATGGTAACGATTTGTCGACGCCTAGAAAAACACCTTTATAGTCCGAAAACATAAGCAAATGGCCGTTATGTTTCCTACAAGCGACCACAGAATAGTATAAACTGGACAGGCGGGAGAATCCAAGCTTGAGCGTGAGTGACAAGAGGTAGTGACTAGAATCTGTGATATCCATCTCACCTTCCATTCGAGCTAGGAAACGTTTATCGACACTTTGGTGATGTTTGGACTGTCAGTCTTATCAGACAGGTCTGTGCGAAGATAAAACTCGGTCAGAAAACCCGTCTGTACGAATAAGAATTGCATCGTTATGTCAGCGAATACCGGAACGAAAATTTCGACAGCTTGTCAACTGACCGCAACGAATAGATGAGTTATCGTGAACAAACATGATGAAGTGGGGTGGGTATGTGGACTGCGAATATTTGCGTTTTCCATTAAGAATGCTTAGGAGAGTTTAGATGGTTATGCAAGACGAATACGTTTAAAAAGTTGGCACAAAATCAACTGAACTCACCCCAAGCATTGCATAATAATGCTTTGGGAACATCTAAAAATCTATTGAAATCCCATTTACCTCAGTGGTCGGATAGCTGGCAGATAAGTGAAGATTATGTGGTTTAGCTGAACGAAAATCGTTCAGATGTGAGTCTGCACCCAGTAGTCGGGCAGATCGTGTAGACCACCTATTCCGCCATTCACGGATTTTTAACATCTGTCTAACTGATCATGTCCCGTTGATTTTTGCGACCACACCTGACTAACGGTGCGCCGTGGGTGTTCTCATAGACGGCAATCAGAATGCGAAGTTTCTCAGTTCGCCTCCCCACCTAGTAAGTTTCACTCAGATGCCTGTTGCTGTCAGTCATTGTATTCATTCGTCCTCTATGTTAACACGACCTCCCTCTCATTGGCCCTGAGACTATAACCAGTTAATCTTCCTGAAATGTGCTGAACACAAGGCATTTATTCACGTATTATATTGATTCGCTCGCATTTTGTTCACCTGTAGGCTGACGTCCTCTCAGACTGTTTGTTAGAACCGGTATTCTGCAGTTCACAATGTTGTACTGTCACGCACTATGAGCTTGACGATTACTTCCTGCCTTCTGCAAACAGTACTTTGTGAGGTGCATAGGAAAATTATGGGACGGAATGGTGTGCCTACAGCAGACGATCATTTGAGCAAGGACTCATTAATAATTAGGCTTCTGCTGACGTCCGGTGGATAAAACCTGGGAGAAGTTAAACCGAAATGTTAATTCACGATCAGCTTTGGAAGGTGAATTATCTCACAGTGAAATTGTCCCGTGTTTCATGTTACGGAGGGAGGCAATTAACGTTTAAGTAAGTCAGACGATACTGATTGTTGCGTTTATCACGTTAACTGGTTTAGATTACTTACCAATCATAGAAATACTCAAAATGTTTAACAAACCAACTTTTTTGGGGAAGCGTCAGTTGTTAACAGTATCGTCAATAAGTTAGCAATTACGAAAAGTGTATCCGCTTTGCTGAAGAATTACAGCCTTCGTAGATACGGCATACTAAGCGACAGAATAAACGATGCCGCCAACAGCACTTGACTATAACCGTCCACTGTTGAGGTTTTAATCTATAATTCTCCCGTGTCCATAGCTATTCTCATAAAAACATCAAAAACATTACTGGGCATTTTGTATTTTATATGTTGGTGAGACAAATCACAGATTATGGATTATTTATATTTGTCCTAAGTCAACGGTGATAATCAAAAAACAAAATCATGTCATTTACGAGGATCTGGAAGACCAACGTTTCAACTGTATGAAGACTATCCTCACAATGGGGAATTATGTGTTGCCGGCCAGCTGCATTAACCGCATATGTTGTTCTTTCAGGGAACCGGTTAGAGTCTACTTTCTTCACAGTGAGAAGCTATATTGCTTGACGTGTCACGTTTCTCAATTTACAAGCGGCCGATTCAATTGGTTGAACGTCTTGTGCAAAAGGCTTTATAAACGAACAGGTGAAACGTTGAATGACGAATGTGCGTAGTCATTAAAAAGCCTGAGAACAATGGCTTTTCCTTGCTTTTTTGAAGTTGATGTTCCTTCAGGACGTCTAAATCTGGATAGGTCATACGAGTGGGGTTCAGATTCTACCATAAACTTCACCATGAAATTCACCCCGCAGAAAATAAGAAGGAAGATGCTATATTCCTGAAGCGATTCAAAAATTTGATAACTAAAACAATGTGCTTGGAACGCCGATTTTAATATTGAGTCTATCTGTGCTGGCGACAAAATACGTTACAAACGAAGCAACTCGGATTTTGGTTGGTTCAAAACACAGTTCTTGGTCCTTAAACACAAACTGCTAGTTAATTCATGAGCCACTTTGGTGCAGCGACTTAGCCTAATCTGTTTGGGAAACTAAAACTGGCGTACCACCTTCCGAGATGATGTACGTCTTTTCCATTGTTCCAATCTACTGAGAAAGAAAGTTTCAGATAACGAGAAGTTTAACATAACACAGCTAGTTCCACGATGACCAGGAGATAGTAGTCAAGTGTTCAAATGGAGCACAAAACACCGTTTTGGAAAATGAGAGAATAGTCAACACATCTGGAGTATGTGTTGGATCATAGAGATCAGCTTCATATCTCACCACTTATGCCAGTATCTGATAGGACTCGAGTTGACCGAAAATTGTTCGAGCGTAAACAATATAAGATGAATAGGTCGACAAAAGTGCCGGTGCCCTTAAGTACTGTCTAACATTGAAATACTGACTACAGATTGAGTTCCTTAAATAATTCAAGCGTGATGATGCTCTGGCTCCGGTCATATTACACTGCAAAGCTGTTTGGAGACGATGTCATCAAAACATCCCAAACAGGTCATAGGTGACGGCTGACGAAAGCATTCATCATAGCAAACCAATCAGGCCATCTGTGACGGCTGACGAAGTCCTTCAACAACAGGTCACTGGGGTGCAAGTCCAACCAAACACAAAGAGGCATGAAAGTGGACGCAGCTGTCGCGCTAGCCCGATGAACCAATCAAAGCGCAACGGTTATGTAGTAGGTTCTGCTTGGCCCCTATTCGCGAAGTAGCCTAAACAAGCGGATATTGGTCCAACGCGTAAATGGCTATACTTGACAACTATTTCGATCTATATATTTACAGGCAATTCATTTATTTATCGAACTTGAAGTCGGTAATACAGTGTGCTTTCTCGAAGTCGTGTTCTCCCTGTCTCAGCGCAAGTAGACTGGGTGAAGCCGCATAACAGAGATTCAGGTATAGAATTCAAGTCGTAATAGAACGCTCGGCAGAAAAACGGCGCGTCACATAACATCTTGATTGGTTTTACCTACCGAGATGGGGATGTTGCCCTTTCGCAACAGCATCATGAGATCACATGGTGCTATATACGTTCAGGAAACTGGGCTAAGTGTGTTCAGACTCTGAATCGGATGACTCACAGCGCATATCATGTCAGTGCTAGAACGTGGCAAGAACGGTGTCAAGCATAAGGGACCTAGCGTCCAGAATACGGCGCAACAGATTCGCAAGCGAGTTTTGAAAAGATCACCGTTGTGATTTTAGTTGAAAATGTGCAGTGGAAATGTGGATGCTTTTACACATGACATTCAAGCTTGAATTAAACTGAACGAAGCGTGAGAGGCTGACTTTGTCGGTACGCCTGCAGGTTCTCATGCGGTAGAATGGCATGAAATTGAGGCAGTTGAACCCTACTGGGATGGTTTGAAGCTTGTAAACTATAATGTGAACCGCGTGTGCTCCATATTTGTGATAATGTGATAAGATGTCGTAGAATGGAAATCAACAAACAGCAAAACTGCTAAGATTGGGGTGTAAGGAATACGAAGAAAAGTGGAAACCAGATGATCAATTAAGCACCTGAAGGTTGTTGTTGTAACCAGGTTATTGGTTTGTAATATTCCACGAAGCAAATGTAGGGTAGTCCTCATACCCGAGAACAGTAACTACACGGACTGCACAAAATAATCATCGACAACTGGCATTTCGTTCATGGGATTGCAGATCGTCAGGAGAGGTAATATGATTTGTGCTGGAAGTCATTAAGGAAAAAGGTAATGCGGATTGTCTCTCTTGGTCTAAGTTCTAAAATGTTTAACCGTACCACCTATGTACTTTGTATGAAGGTGTCCACATGGCCTGAATGTGAAGCAGTCTTGTTTACAAAATAGACTGCAACAGTCGTGATGACGTAACGGTGACTCACGCTTGCACATAATTTCTCTTCAGTCAAGAATATCATCAGGAAGCAGTAGATGTGGCCGTATCGGGAGCAAACAACGTAACAATACAAAGCACGTAGACGTGACTCATTCAATGCGAGTCAACGTGACTAAAACAGTATGGCCATGTGATCAGGGGAACGCAACATCCCACACAGGCAAAGGCAGTCATGTGTGCACCAGACTTGTTAGGTAGCAAGGTCGCCGAAAATAATGCGGCTGTAAGAGAGATGAGACAGAAAAGGACGTTTAAACTTGTTCGCGAGGAAAGAGATGTGTCGGCGAGTGAGCACTGGCGTACGGCATTTTGTGAATGAGAAGCTGGTTTCCACTTGTCTTGACCGCAAAAGACGCTTGGCCTGAGAATTCGTTTATTGCACAAACGCCCGCATAGGCCATGTCAAAAATCAAACCACAAACGCGTATACTCATTTG
>JTDE01006796.1:0-15187 GCA_014338405.1 Paragonimus skrjabini miyazakii | reverse complement strand
TTTGCCGAACCGTTGCCTTGCGGATTGCTCCTTTTTGCGTGCCTGCGATGCTTTCACATTTCGTTCGGCTCTTTCTCTTTTGGCAACCAATTCTTTAGTGGAATCAATGCACTCTGGCCATATTCCGATGTCCTGATCCACCGGTAGTCGAGGGGTTCTACCAGAAATCAGTTGAAACGGAGATTTCTTCGTACTCCCTTGCACAGGCGCGCGATGGGCCAATGACACCAGTGGCAACGCAGATTCCCAGTCATCCCCTTTGGCGGATAACCATTCTTTGATCTTTCGGTTGTTACGTTCCGTTAAACCATTCGTTTGTGGGTGATATGATGCCGTTCGGATGCGCTTGATTCCCAGTTGTTGCATGCGTGTTCGAAATTCCTCGCTTTCAAAGCATGGTCCCTGATCTGTCAAGATCGCCTTTGGTACACCGTGGTTTGCTACGATGTGCTTCATCGCCATGTCTCCCACCGTAGATGCTTTCTGATCCGGAACGCCAGTCGCTTTGATCCAACGGGTGAAGTGTTCCGTCATGACCGGAACGTACTGGTTACCGCGGGCGCTCAGTGGAAATGGGCCCATAAGATCCATCGACCAGATTTCACCGATTTCAGAAACGGGTATTGGCTGTAAGGGCTGTTGGGCTCCCCGATTGTCGCTTTTCAGTAACTGACACTGTTGGCATGCAAGCACGTGAGCTGTCACATCCTCTTTCATCTTTGGCCAATATGCTCTTTGTTGCAGCAGATCGTATGTCCTAGTGCATCCAGTGTGTGCCATTTCATGACAGTCTGCTACCAGTTTCTTCCTCAGTTGTCTCGGAATGACTACCACGCAAGAGCGCCCAACGCCACGCTTCCACGTCATTACGCCCTCACTGTTTAAGCCAACTCTCCTCCATTGGGATGCAATTATCTTCAGCTCTTCATCTTTAGTATTTGAAGGGATCCTGACGCCACTTGTCGGAGCGTGGATCACTTTCCGGAGGACCTTGTCCTGATGTTGTAGACGCACTCCATTACTAAGCCGTTGACTCCAAAAGTCACTTTGGAGAGTTCGTCGTCTATCTGTGGTCGAGAGAGAAAATCCGCGACGCAATTACTGGAACCAGGCACATGATTGATCGTGAAGTCATATTCCTGTAAACGCAATGCCCATCAGGCCAATTTACCTCTCGGGTCCCTCGCAGTCCTGATCCACTCCAGGGTTTTGTGATCAGTCTCCACGTGGATCTGTTGACCCAACAGGTACGGCCTCCACTTGTCCAGTGCCCATACGATTGCCAAACATTCCTTTTCAATGGTCGAGTACTTCTGCTCCGTTGGGGTCAGGACCCTGCTGGCATATTCAATTACTCCTTCCCTTTGCTTGAGTGCTGCCCCGATGCCACGGTCACTGGCATCTGCTGCTACGATGAACGTTTCTTTTGCATCCGGAAGTTTCAGAGTCAATTGCTGCTCGTTCATCGCCTGTTGCACTCGCGTGAACGCCCTCTGGGCGTCATCGGTCCATTCAAATTTCCTGTCGTTAACAGCTGCTGTCGTGCTTCTTGATCCAATCCTGGCAGAGCCCTGTCCAGTAAACCTTGCAGAGTGGCGGCAAACACGGATGGATCCGCTCCTTGTCCAAGCCTGGCCGCCTTGAACCGCCGCATGGCTTCCTGGCGGTCGGCCGGGCTGTCGAACGCAGCCACCAGCGCCTCCTTCGCAGCGGCCTACTCCATCTTCGCAAGGCCTCTTCGCGCTGCGTCCAGCACCGCCTTCGCCCTGCCCTTCACCACCGTCCGCAGGGCAGCCAGCTTCCCACGGTCGGTCTCGACTCCGACCACTTCGGCCGCGTCCTCGAAATCCTTCAGGAACGTCCGGATGTCTCCATCTTTGAACGGCTGCGGCCAGGGTATCTTCATCATCGCGTTTGTCACGGCACCAGTTGTTGTGACCGCAAAAGACGCTTGGCCTGAGAATTCGTTTATTGCACAAACGCCCGCATAGGCCATGTCAAAAATCAAACCACAAACGCGTATACTCATTTGCAAGTTAGATATGCATTCACATCCATCATTGTCATTCGCCTTGGTGGAACTTCTGCCGAGCGCGTGCACACTATTTTGATAGTCTTTCCTTGTCCTCCGTCTTCCTGGCATTCGCAGTCTGCCATTTTGTTCCTGAACGTTGCCTGTGGGTAATATACTACTTGTGAGTAGCATATTACGCACAACGTACCTGCCTCTCATACAACACACTGAAGTCTTTCTAGTGAATGAGACCTGTACCAAGTATACCGGTGCATTTAATGAAAGCAGTAATCTATGTCTCACATTCCTCCAATTCATTCATCCCAAAACGATTGTGGTGACGTTATTGCCGATAAACTTGCGTGTCAGCTTCTAGGGGCAAAAAGAATTCAAAACGGGATAAGCGAGAAATCGGGTTAAATTCAACAAATTCATCCTAACAGATTTGAAGGTATTTGTGCGCTTTTGACCTTGGCTGCACTCATTTTGGACAGATGTACGTTATATATTGTTAAGAATTCTAGGCTTTGTAACATACAAGCTAGTAGTTTGTTTTCCTCGCTGCATTGCTCATAACAAGATGAGTGACAAACATGTATCATTCTGCATTTACTGATGTTCAGACGCAAGCTGTCTCCTCTGGTCTTGACAATACCACAGCACAATACTACAGCTCCCGGACACTCCACAACTCGCCACAATATTACTGAGTCATTGCAAACACCATTGCGGAGATACTGAAGCTAGACAACCATACAGCTAGCATAGTAAGGTAATGCTAACTTACTGTTCAACACGGCGGTGAATTTCCGCTCACTAGGAAGGATCTCACGGTTGCCGAATTTGTTAGATGATAATCCCTAAATATCACCAATGCTCCAAGTTGGCATTCATCATCCTCGTTTAAACCACTTATTAATAACGCCAAATAAATATAGTTTTACTGTTGATGAAAACTATCACATTCGTGTGCTGCTACAACCAGACACTCTGTGAACAAAACGTAGTAGGTTCCAGCATATCATGTTCTGAATTCAGGAACAATTACTCGCATACGTGTTATTCGAAGTCAGTTCGGTGGGAACTCTAGCCACCAGGATAAACACCCATCGATGCCGTAATTATGGAGCTTCCGTAGCTGGAGAGAGTGATCACATTTGTGGGGAATTTTGACTCTACTATTCAAAATAATTCACCTCAGTTGCGCACAACAAACCCGTTCTGTATAATTGAGCCCATTCACAAACTGTTCGTGCAACGTTGGCTGCCTCCACATCTGCACTGGTAAATTCAATAGGTGATTTGAGTCACGAAGTATCAGTCCTACATCTAGTGAGTGCTGACAGTTTACTGTTAATAAACTTAAGACTCAATATGAGCTTACGTGGAACGCAATTTTGGTTGTAACTCCGATCAGTTCTACACATAACATAAAGCGATTGCGCGGCAACTCTTTTTCTGTGGAGATTTCACACGATGTTTTGACCGAAAACTCTGTTCTCTCTTCTTATCTTGCTGATATGTATTAGTGTCTACTGGTATCGCCAAATAACCACAGTTTCACTGTTGATATTGACGCTAATATTGGCATTTACACATTTCTTCGCACTGTATAAAAATTAACTACTTCGACCGATATGCTTTGAAGACAATATTTGTTTAAACGTACATTTTCACCAAAGTTTTCCTTATCAAGTACCAGACATCACCAATTCAACCAGTAAATATCACGGAATACCTGACAAAACAGTTTTCCGCAATCCAATACATTCTGTACATGCGATTTATGCCGAAATGTTCACTGGGACTATTTCGTGAAATTGAGATTCAGATTATCATTGGTAGAAACTATGCAATACATCGAAGATTATTCATCAAAGCAATCCTCTACGCGCATCTCTATTTTACATTGTATAAGTGAATAACTTCGTACCCGCATTGACAATCTCAGTTTCATTAAGGTGACTGCTGATTGTCCACCATACTGTTCAAAACAGCGAAGATCATACTCAAGTCTCTGTGAACAATTTCTGATTGTATCTCATAATCTCATGCTTAGCCATCACTACCACACACGAATTGTTACAGAGCATTCTGACACCAGTTTAATTGAGAACAGTATGTATGGACCTAGATTAAGTTTTATGCTAACGCCATAATTGTCTCTATTCTGATCGGATTCAGGGAATGTAGCGAAATAAGTGATTAACTTCTTTATGAGTGTACGAATGGGTGAGGAAACAGTTTGCATGAGTTCTGCTCTCAGATCTATATACAGAGACTTACATGGACACGGAATAAACGTCGGATTTCGGAAGTCCCAACGGATCACAATTTTATCCAAATGGAGCCCTGACCACATTCAACAACTCAATGGTGTGGCCAGCGCCGTTGGCTAGACTTTTCCCCCGTTCTAGGAAGCTGTCAGGATATGCTCGGATTAAGTATTCTTCTACAGGGACTTAGGTCACTTGTGGACACCAATGGATGTTCTCGATTAGCTTCTAGCAAATTAACACATGTGAATTAATTCGAGTGGAGCTGTCTACTGAAATGGCTTCGATATAGTTTACGATAGAATCGTAAAATCAGGAGGTTGAAGTTTGGATAATCCCAAGTCGAATTGCATCACTCTGTATCTAGTCGTTTGTCTGAACATGGAGAATATTCCCTATTTGGTCTCAAAAACTACCGTTCAAATAACTTATCAGGAATAACTCTAGATTTCGTTCAACTGGGTGGGAAACCACTGGTGTTAAGTTGTTCATCTCCTATTGCATGCGATACTGTTGGCTAGTTCCAAACATCACAAACACGATCGCTTTTCGTTAGTTCGTGTCAGCTAGATTGTCATGCATATTCACTTTCACGACAGAGGAAAATCAAATGGAAAAAAGTCAACATGCGAACAACGTTACAAGCTTAAGATTAAGCGAGCACCAGTAAACATACCGTCGTCACTATGGAAATAACGATCCACGAGGTGTGTGTTATTTGATTATTTGCATAGGTCATCTTGAAACAACCGGGTCCATCAATATATTACTACCGTTACAATAATTTCGCTTCCTTAACAGAATTAACTCTGCTTTACGAAATAATATATCTTCTCAACAGGAACATTCACTAATGTTCCTTCATTGAATGAACACTCCTCATTCCCCGCGATATTTTTGATTTCCAGCCAGAAGAACCCGGCGTCTTGTCTCGAATGTCACACCCGTGCTCACCTTGAGCGCTCTGCTTACGATGCTGTGGGCATTGTGAGTGGTAAACTTCAAGCGGTCGATGAACGGGAATATATGACGGCACCCGTATTTCTCATTCGAATAGCTCCTTGTATGAGATACTAGCAAGCGTTATCATGTTCATCGGAGATGTTCGTATGTGTCAAATCACAATCTGTTTTTGTGTAAGCCTCTGAACTTGCAATGACAATTTCCTTCTGGGTTTCCATTGCATGATGGAGAGGCATTTGCACTTTTGCTTAGACAACTGACAATGGATAACTCTGGGTTGCTCCCTATTTTTCCTTACAGGTTTTAGCCGTGGATCCTTGCTTTTCAAACTTTCAACCCTTTCTTTCACCAATGGCTCTAACATGTTGATCTGTAACATTCCCAGTGAAATAAACTGTGTTCATTTCATAGACTGCTCACATTTTCACTGGACCGTATAATAGATCTTAGTAAATGGATCTAAGTGGTTTAACCGGTGTCGGAGACTGTTGAATGCTAACGTAATTATGCACTACAGATGATTTACTTCTGTTGGTCATGTGCTTTCCCTGCTATAAACCCTTAAACATGCATGTCGTTGCAGCCTGATTTTGCAGAACGCCGTAGACAAGTTGTTATGTGACCTTCTGTTCCGCCGACTTTATCCGATTTGTTGAAATAGACCAGGAAACCGATTCTTGATAGAGAGTTTTGAAAGCATCATTTGCAGGTTAGAGTTTAACTTACATCAAGTCTCCAGCATGCGCACAAACATGTTACGTTTTATGTTTAATGTCAAATGACGTCACTGACGGTGTTATGGCTGAAGCAGATTCGTTCTAGCTACTTGGTATAGCGGCTACCTAGCGTTTGGCTTATCTGAGCTGATTACGGCTGCCTCTGATAAAAGTGTTGTAATGTGCTCCAGAATTCTACAATCATCTTCATGAAGGATTGGAAAGCTTGCCCGATAGGTGAACGGAATACATTTCCAATGCGTAGTCACAACTAGGGACGCTCTTTCTCATCAATAGCTTACAGTATGACATATCTTCATAGTAGAACATTGTCTTTCTGCACAAAACAATCAATATGTTACACAGTTAGTCAAGCAAATTTCTGCAGATTGACCCATGGATTCTCTAAGGTATTCCTCTCCATGTATATATTTATGTGATTTGAGAGATAATTTTCAGCAAGCTTAATTTGTTAGAGCAGAAAGAAGACAGACATTGCGATATGTTAACATTTCATTCATACCTTCAGTTTTCAAGCTTTGCTCCAATTGCATACATACGGGGTTTGGTTAAGACACTGTTTCATAGAATCAAGCGTATTTGCAGCCCTGATACACTGCAGATGGAACAGGAATTGCTGAGACAAAGGTTTTTGCAAATGGATACCCCGACAAATTCATCGGGGCACATAATACGGTGAAGAAGAGCACTGATTCCATACTGACAGCTTAAATAGAGGATGTTTTCTTATTCTTGCCATTCAAAGGTGACCACTTAGCCAACGACATAAAGCACAAAGTAAAGTCTGCTCTGGCTCGAACGTATGCCGCTGCGCAGTCGCGCTTATTTCAAAACACCAGAGGACCAGTTCTCCGCAATCGCGAATGTAGCTGGCCAAACTCTTCTGCCTTCAATGTTGTTTACCAGTTCACTTGCAGTTGCAGTGACGTTTACATAGGCAGAACAGATCGAAAACTATCTCAGCGAGTCACCGAACACATTCCGAAATGGTTGAAATAACAGATGAAGCACCAGCCTCAACTTGTTGCACTGACAGCTCGACACCCAACGTCATCGATCGCTAAACACCTCATGACAACGGGTCACCAACTTGACCCATTAAACTCATTTAAGATACTGTTGCGCAATCGAAACTACTAGCTTTCTGTGAAGCGATGCTCATCCGAACTTACTAGCCGACGCTGTGTGCACAAAAGTGGTTGAGGCAACCTATCGGGTTGCCATGGTCGTGATTACAAAATACTTGGTGTGCTTGTATGCGTGTCTAATCCCTGTCTGTCCTTATTTGTATGATGTATGTAACTCGCATGTTTTCCGTTTGCGACTGATGAGAGTAAATAAAATGCATATCATCGCCACTGCCGGGACTTGAACTATGGACATTCAGTTCATGAGGCAACCGTGTTTACCACTGCGCCATTGACCTCACGTTAGGCACGACCAAATTATCATATGAGAACGCTCATCCACTTTCGCTTGTGAGTAATGGTCAGGTTGCCCGATCGCCTCGAGAGGAGACACAGTTACTGTCTGTTAACTCCAATCGATGACCCCTCGACTAGGACTTCTCTCCAAGTTGAAATCACAGAAATCATTGACTTATTGAGCGGTATTTGATTATTGATGAGTAGTAGGGGATTTTGATTTTCATATAGATTGAACATCACCCACAATTGATCGCAGCTGTCGCATTCCCAGTCTAGTGCTTCTTTTTGAAAGGGGCCGACTGGAAAGTCTATGGGAATGCGACAGCTGCGATCAATTGTGGGTGATGTTCAATCTATATGAAAATCAAAATCCCCTACTACTCATCAGTAAACAAAATGTTAACTTATCGCAATATATGTCTTCTTTCTGCTCTAATGAAGTGTTGGATGGAACTCAGTGTTTCAAAGATTAATTTGATACGAGCCTATCACCAGATTCCACTAACCAACCAAGATAAGACGAAAGAGGGAGTTATCACATTTTTTGTTTTTCGAGTTTCTATGCATATCATTTGGCATGGGAAACACTGCAGAAATTTTCAGCGATTCCTTTCTGATGTTACGTACGGTTTCGACATTGGCTGTTCCTATCTGAATGATGCTTTCGTGAACAGTTCCTCACATGAGCCACATCTTCGCGACTTCACGTTTCAATGAACTCCCCTATACAAAATGACGTTGAGATTAACTCCATCAAATGTGGACTGCGGAAGAACACAATAGAACTTCTGAGTCATTAAATCCCTGAAATCTGAATGGCCGCAATAACGGGTGAGATAGATGCAACTTAGCCAGTACAGTGGTTAAACTATCCACTACTGGTCCACTATACTCCGCTGCACCTATTAGCAAGAAAGCTACTTAAAATCAGATAGTAAATGATGTCAATAACCAAAACACATGTGACAGGTACATAGCAGTATGTGGAATATATATGAATAACAAAACTGCATAACAAAATATGGACATGCGTTTAAACCTGGATAATGCGGTGAAAATGAATTCGGTTTCTGTTGCAGTAGTTCGTTACATGTATTTCACTTGGTGGATGAAGTCAAAAGTTCTCATCGTGGTCTTGCGTAGTGTTTAACTTGCGTGACGACGTCAACGCATGATGTGTTGTTCAAAATGCTGTGCCTCAGTGAACGGTCATCCCTCTTGATGCGTTTTGTGGAAGTGTAACGAAATTTGACTGGCTGTTATGACAATCAACGTAGCAGAGAACCATGCCAAACAATGAATCACATAAAGTGTTGGCATCACCTAGGTTAACATTCGGATTAATAATCACGTCGGGCGGTCATTGTTGCGCCGTTGCGCCGTACCTTCATTGAATAGGCAATAAAGTTATGTTGATAATATTACCATGATCTTTCGGTTGGTGGAGCATGCCAATAATAACTTTCTTCGTGGTGATAAACCCGGAATCCAGGTCACGGAATCTGCACGCGTTGATGTCAGTGGGCACAAGAATACGTTTGCAGAGTTGACTCCCTTTCATCACCCTAACCCAAACGCATCGTTGTTTGCTTCTGACACAGCTTTCAGCGTCGTATTACAGCAGTTATTTGGTGAGCAAAGACAACCATCAGTTCTCTTCTCGAAACGTTCAATGCCCGTGGAATTCGGCTACAGCATGCTTGGTAGGAAGTTACCGACAATCTATCTACTCGTCTCTCAAATCTGCCAGTTGGTGGATGGAAAAACATTCACGGTCCACACTAGCCACGGACGGCTGATACGTTCTCCAAACGCCTAATCCGACAAGCATTACCCAAAAAAAGTCAGGCACCTGGACTTTATCTTTTAGTTTGCGGCTCATTTACCACATGTCTTAATTACCGAATATATTTTCTCGGATGCATTTACATCTACCTGCATCTTCAGCGTATCCGCTAGTTGTGGCATCTGACTTGACGGCTATAGATGCCACACCAGACACGGATCGATAGATCGTGAACCAACATCAGAAAGCGGCATCGCAGTTCGACCCATATCTATGACATCTATAGAGGGAACTATTTTTTGCGACAAATCCCATAACACCTCTCGACCGCTAGTGCTCTAGGTTTTCTGTCGCACAGTGCTCGACACACGACACAGTTCGTCCTACCGGGATATACGCATTTGAGATAGACTGTCACTGGGGGATTTGTATGTCCCAAATAAGACCATGATATTCGACATTGAAGCCGTTCCTGTCTCCAATGACGAAGTTCTGTACTCTACTCAACTACTCTGAAGAAACGGTAGCCGGTGCTTTCGAAGAACGTTGGGTGACACAGTTTGATTATTCGGCAGTTGTAACCACAGATCGTGGAACACATATTACATGACATTTTGTGGATATCACAAATGCTCTAAGATACAAACACACTACGGTTTACCACCCGGCAGCAAACGGGACGGTTGAACGTTTTCATCCTCAACTTACAGTTGCTTTTATGGAAAAGAGCACACACCTCAGTGTCTTTAAGCACACACAACACAGCTAAGAAGCATATAGACGTCGCCGCAGCTGAACTAGTTTACGTTTTCACAGCCTTCAGCCGTGAGGGTGAATATGAAGTAATTTTCCCTGACAGGTTGATGTTAACATTTATTGAAGCATAATTGGCCGTATGCCCTCTATAGACAGGTAACGCTCCCCGGCTGCAAACAGTGTGACAACAAAAGTGTTCCACCCACGGAACCTCTTTGAGATTTCTCACATATTCGCAAATTTGATGCATGCCCCCTCTACAGTTGGACATAACCGCCCTCAGAAGAAATCTCTTTATATCGTACGTTTTGCAGAATATATTAAAATTTCCCATTTTTTGAAGTGGCGTTCTCAATATAAAATACGCCTCTTTGTACTCGTCGTCTGTCCGCCTACCAGTTCTTGTTTATCCGAGTTATTACATTCATGGGCTTGGTAGTTCGCACATCACAAAAATGAGGTTCATTGTCATTAATTTGCTTTAACATTTTCTTGAGTTGTTATGTGTGTGGACGTGAAAATACAAATAATTCGTAGTATCCGGTTATACACACACCAGTGCATTTGCTAGTGGGTGAAAAATTTGCTCGAACCAAAACTCAAACGATGTTGCTCAGGATCATCTTTATTTGAATGCCAACTGTTATGTTGCTTCTATCTTAAAAGCTGTGACATGATCATAAAGAAAAGACAAGACCGCAATACGCAACGTTCAATGTCCACGAAGTTGTCGGCCGACAACTTATTAGTGTTGAGTCATCATATAAAATGAACATTAATCGCAATTAACCGTAGTTTTTACAGTCACATGGATTTTCTAATCGGTCCATTTCAAATAGGAGTGCTGGGCTCGTCACTAGCACATACTTGACATGGGCGGGAGCAGAACTGCGACCACGCCTTAGTGCGTAAACGCCCAGCCATGTTTACTCGTGAGTAGGGCTCATTTTGCGGGAATGGAAAAATGTCCTAGTCAAGGGTTATTAACTGTATTTAACAGGACAATTACTCTCTCCTCTCGATGAAATCAGTTAATGATTCCTGCCGTTTACTTCCCATCAATCCATAGCAGAAATACTATGTATACATTTTGCTAACGGTTAGACGTGATTTGCTTACTAATCATAAAAGTGCGGCTTGTGTCCATTATTTCGAAATTCTCGAATCAAATATCAGACGGCTTTCCCGTATTTGTACCGTCTATTCATAGTTAGGATTCGTTCAGGCTCAGGCACTATCTCAGTCTAATTATCTTGAACTCGGAATCACGATATATTCTCATGTAATTCCGTTCATTTCAGTGATAATTCCGGATGAATTGACGAGCAGAATAGTTATGCCTACGCAATACCCTAGAAGTTGCTTCCGTATATAGAAGTGCGCAAATGTCTTATCTTCTGTAATTGTGTACTAACTGGTTTTTGTTTAACGTGTGCCCACCTCCAACAATCCGACGAGCCGCTTCCTGTTTCCAGTTTTCTGTTGCAGTATACTAATTGATGGCCTCTTTCTGATCTACGGCCTCACAAGTAGTCCGGCGTTACAATCTTTCACTGAACCACGTTTGCTTCGTTTCAAGAATCAATTGCAAGTATCACAGAACGTTCATTGCAGACCATTCGAGAATGCATAGTAGCATGTAGCTTACTTGCCACTCTAGTTGAGTGTTAGTGCTCCATTTTCTGGTATACGAGGTAATTCTCGTTATTTTTAACTTATATGTAATTGAGTATGTATTCAGAAACAGATCCATTTAATTCTGCCTTCAAATGGGGCGCAGCAGCCATGCTCATAACACGACAACTAATTGATGCGATTGGCAGTATCTACTCTGCTACAAGTCCTATCGTAACAATCCATTCAAAACAGACGGTGCCACTCAATGTGAAAGATAATATGCCTGACAATGCTGCTTCATATTTGAGTTCTTCACTTGACTGTTCCGGTGGTTCAGCATATATTGATCGCACCACTAGGAGTTTATTGGGAAGAATTCGTGAACAAAGCGTCGCTTCGTTTCGCAATAACAAAGACCATTCTGGCCCAACTGGTTGACTGTAAACCAACACACATACACGGATAGAGCGCTTTGCATCGTCTACCGTGCCCCGGCCGCTCTGTCACGAAAGATTAAGTGACGCATCATATCTGTAGCCGAGGCGATCGCGATGTGATTACGTCAACCATGTTTGTGTTTCACAAACAGTTCTCTCGTACCTTGCGATTACAATCGCCGAACAGGTACACTCAATCCAGACGACAATTTGATCCCGTCCGACTGAAGTCACCCTAATTAACAAACACTCCATAAAACCTACCTTAATTTTGAGCATAGTCATGATTGTGTTTTACCTCTGTCGCCTTACTCTCGTAGTCATTTTGATAAATAACCCCCTTTATGGTTACATGGTTTGATATATAATTTTACCAGCCCTAAACGAGAATGAATCAAAAGCAGTTCTTTTCGATGAAACCAACACTGTTTCAACATGTTTATATATTGTGTGATTTCATGAATGTATTTATTTACGTATAGATTACTGAATGTCACAAACATTAGAGAAGAAGTTTTTGTCGTCTGGTTCAGCGGGTGTTGCTAGTTTCATGGTTTTAGGTTTGATGGCAACGTTCACCTGTGTTTGAGCATGTTATCGGTACGTAGTTGTAGCGTCTGACTAACAGTAGTTGAGCACCAATCACAAGTGCTCCCAAATTTTCCACTCCCATCGGACATATAACTTATATAATATAACTCACGAATAAGTTGTCAACTTTTACAAGCAATTAATCACCAGGTTAAAAAATGAATCCTGGGTGAAACCTGAGAAAAACCCAGTTACACAACGGCTAATCAGAAAGAAACGAATATGTCGGTTTGGACATTTTTAGTGCTAACTGATGACACTGACTTATAAATATGTTCATGGGTAAGTGCGTAGTTAACCAAAGAGGTTATTAGCTTGAATGAGCTGTTTGTGGCAATGTCATATAATGATACGTACAGAAATGGCGATTAAATCAGCTGTCGTTAAGTTTCGGTGGTGCATCGATACTGTCCGTTGTCTGGGTTAATATCCGATACTGATGTATAATGCATCGATAAGGCAAGTTTTCGCCTTCCTGGCTGGAATTCTGAGTTGTGTTGGGTGATGCCCGTTTATCCGTTTAGCCAACTGCCTTATCATACGTTTAATAGAGACCGCTGAACGGGAAAAGGAGAGAGGGTAAACGACCATATTTTGTGTCTGTGCAGGCATTCTGTCCCCCATGTTAGAAGATGCTACGCGTTTACTTCTAAAACACAGCTGTGATTTTGCGACACGTAACATTATAGATTCTAGAAATGCTTGGACTCCGTGCTAATTTGCCCTTGAACGGTAGGTTGACGAATAAAATTTCTTATCCAGTCGAAAAGTCAGAGGACTTTGTGATATTTATGTCAGGCTCTTAACGGCCATTCTTTCCGGATACCAGTTTTGCCGTAAAGTGTTGAATATAATAAAATTATCTTCCGTTTCAAAGATACAAAGCTAGTGAATTTATTACATCGCATCGTCATTGCCGGCATTCTACAGCCATTCCGTTTAGTGAGCTGCCCGATCGTCTATTCAACTGACCAAAAAAACTATTTCAGATACCCATTTCTAACATTTGGGACCAGCTGGATAGAACAGTAGTCTAACTTAAACATGCTCGAAGTAAAATGGATCTCCTTCAAGCTATGTGTTATTGAGAATAGATTAGTCATATGAAGACGGTAGATACGTAAGCCATTGGTCAAACATTTTGACTGTGTGTTCAAGCATGTGAACGAATTCGGCGGCTGGCAAACAACTGAGGAAGCTGCTACAGCCACCGATGTAATTGTCGACAGAATGATCATTCAAGCCCAAGTATCAATTTGCGTGTGTAACAAACAATAATACTCAAAATGCAGGGTTGCGAATTGATAGTGCAATCACTGGTGTATTCACAAACTACCATGGGTAGTCAATCCTCTTCGTTAATGGCATGTTTGTAAACAGTGGTCAGACAAAAACTGGTTACCGATATTTTGCTCACCAATGGTCTTCTCAAATTTATGAGTATTACCCAAACAATGCTGAACCAGACATTGACATACTGAAATTAAAATTTCTAAGATCCATCGAAAGATATGATGGTAAACAGTACTATGCTATTCCAGTTTCGATCTCGGAGGTTGGGTAAGCCTTATGGATGCCCAGGAAACCATAAAAACGAACTGTCTCGATCGATTGAAGCTTCTAAATCCAAACGAGCACGTCAGCATGAACTTAATCTGTTTCTTACCGGTTCCCCGATTATGTGCATCAGCCATTTTCTTTATTCCGTCGAGTGAATTATGATTCATCGGACAAGGTGAAGAAGATGGTCCCGGTTAACAGAAGACAATGCTTGACATACAATCTCAGGTAATGCCATTGATAGAAACCAATACCAATTCATGTTGCAATATGGATGCTTCTGAAGGTAACTTATCACTCCCGACTATACCTCCGGGTGAGTTGCGTCTTCATTGCACACTCAATGTGTAACAAACGGATTACGGGATGTGATATGTAAAGTCCTCATTTTGCTGGCCAAAATGTTTTGAGCACATTTGGATACAACTAACAGATATCGAATGTATATCCTATAATTTCATTGTCGTCATGCGTTTGAACAGCCTGCGATACCAGCGGACAATCGCTGAAATCCACAATATTGACTGACGTTGAGATAGTACACGTAGGCTGGTAGTGTAGAATAGGTTACAAAGTCTTGCAATTCACCCTAACCGAATATAGATGACAACCACACTGGGTGGAATGAGTTCACCATTCACTCAGTTCTGGATAGTTTTCGCCTAGCTGGGACTCGCAAAAGACAATTGATTACGACTGCGCTATTTACAATATTTCCCTCTCAGTCAGTCAATTCATAGTAACAGCTCAGTTAACATCGTTCTTTTGAACTACTAATCACCTCCCAATATCCAACCGGTCACCTGTTTTATGCGCACCATCTATATATGGCTGTTCTGTTTTCAGAGCAGCACAAGCAACCTCGGTTAGCCTAGATTATGATATTATGAGCGGACAGTACCTTTACATGTAGGATTACCATGGATCACCGACCATTGTTCCAGGTCGGTAAACGTGATTGCAAAGGAGCTAGGAGAGGGAAGAAATGAAAAACATCACATTGACAGACAAAATATTTTGCGT
>JTDE01006794.1:8915-28576 GCA_014338405.1 Paragonimus skrjabini miyazakii | reverse complement strand
AATGGTGAATAACTATTGTTCAATCATCCTTATTAGCTATTAGCATTTCCAATTAAAAGTTGAATTCGCCAAAGTACATGAAAAACAAATTCTATGGGTCAGACTTATTGAAACATACCAGCGATTCAGTTGTGCAATGTATCACTCCTTTCGAGTACAAGGGTTTAATTAACTCTGGGGGGAGTACAGACGTTTTTGCCTTTGCAGTTTCACCATTTGAATAGACCAACTCTTCTTGTCCTGTGGACTGAGTATAGCTTCGCATCGTCATGCTTTTCAAAGTCCGGGGACAATCATGAATGCTATCTTGAGTTCCAGAGGATTGCGAAGCCACAAGACAGTCTTCCTCTGAGTTGACACCAAGAGACGATTCAGGAACTTGAATATAGAATCCTCGGATTTTGTTATGGGCTACACGTAACGGCAGCTTGAGCTTTCGTGCGAGCCGACCGACCTCAACTGAAATATATTCGTGCAAATATATACCGTTTAACTTTACAGTCAGCTATGGAACAAACGTGTGCTCTCAATAATTATAAATAAACAGGCACAGTGTAAGATATCTGTATGCTTGATGCGAACGCTAAGCTATTAATCTAAACCTGAAATACTCTTGCAGATGACTCTTCACGGAGGCCACCTGAGGGGAGTAAAGCGTTCAGCACTAAAACTTGCTCATAAAGTTGCGTTATTCTTCAATCCATTAATTAGAAATTAGCGTTGCCATCGTCGTGGTTTGTTAGTATACAGAATCTGTAAGCTCAGGTGAAAACCGCTTGAATGCCCTTTGTCTCACTATGGTGCTTGGTGATCATATTCCAGTTAATCAGAATGAAAGATTGTCACCTTGCATTAGTCATACAAACTAAAGACTTCTGTCTTCTCCTGTATTAATATACCACAAAGAAATTCGTTTCCGTTGAAGTCATTTACAAAATAAATCCGAGCATATACCTCATCCAGCAGAATAAAGAGACTCTATGTGTTTGAAATGATTAGTGAAACGGGCATGTCTGAATAAACAGGGTTGGTGTTGGTTTCTCTCACGATGGCACTAACAAGAGCTTTTTCATACTGCACATCAAACATACACTACATGACCATTGTTATTCCTATAAGCATACTTCAGGAGAGTAAAACATAGATAGGGTTAGATAGGTAACACTTTTAATATTAGCCCAAGATCTGATTTTGCTATCGTGTACCGGATATGGCGGGGCTGCAATACATGTTGTTGGGGTATACCCTACCTTTTCTGTTACAGTGACGTGTTGGTCTACGTTGCTCTAAACTGTGCTACGCTTATGTCCTTGGCTGTTTTTCGTATAGCCAAGTCGGATTTGCCCAGTGAGAGCACCCAAACGAAAATCAAAAAGGTGTATGTCGCATTACTGACCGCGTAGATTACTCGTATGGGGAAGTACTGACTAGAGTAGATCAGATTCGTAAGTCATCGGGTTTGGACGAAGTTTCTAAAGTCGGTCCCTCCAGTGCACAAACGATCAGAAGGTATTCCAAGTCAACACCATCCGGATGGTGACATTATGCAACCGCTATCGAGTTCTGTTTTACATCTTAACTCTTAAATTTTGTACTCCCAAATTCTTGGTGCTCTTTTTACAAAATTATTACAAACCATGAACGTCAGCACTTTCAGTATTCGCACTCTTCTGAAGGCTAGCCACTAAACGGTACTGATATATGCTCTATCAAGCCTAAAACTGAGTGTGCTGCATTTATGATAAGTGAAGTAACTTCCTTTGCAGTTTCACGCACTTTAAGTCATTGGTAAGTGGCTATTGATGTAAACACTTCTAGCTCAGGGTGTTTGTTTACGCAGAGACTGTATATTGTAGCCGAAGCTAATTCAGTTCCACTTTGAATTCAAACACAGATTAGTGCTTGCGTGTTAGGGCGTCCATTTCTTTCCGTCCAAAACCGCCTCCGTCCTCGAGAAAAAAGAACGACTGATTCCGTCCTAATTGGCGGAACTGTTCACAGCAGTCGAGAGGTGACCTTGGTTAGTTTTTCACTCGTCCGACGTTTCATTCCGCTGTGCGCATTAGTGACCCTAACTATTTCTTACGGCAACTGTCCTGTTTTTTTATGATTCGGGAATGTCTCTTGGCCACCGCGCACCATATAAGTACTTTGTATTTTTCGTCTTGGTCGCACACGTTTTGGGGTGTCTTGAGAGCAAACTCACTGAACAGTTGCGATATTTTTCGGGACCATGATTTTCGTGTTAACTATTACAAGAAGGAGTGCTCGATTTCTGTCAAGCGCACTACGATATCAAAAACAAGCCAGCGTATCGTCCTGGAGGGTTTACAACATTGCTGTATTGTGTCCCAAGGACTAATAATTTGTGTTGTCGACTGAAATCCGTTGACGCCAGTCGGAAGTTTACTGTGTTCAATATAGTGGCGAATGCTTCAAAGAACAGCCAATTAGATGCCGGAAAGGAAGCGTTTTATCGGACATTTATTCTTCTGTTGAAGCAAAGCAAACACAAACATTGTTGTTTTTGCAAGCTAGACAAGCAGTTATTTTAATCATCCTGGTTTTAAGGATAAAGAGCCGGTTAAACATTTAGTGTTCAAGAATAACTCGTAGATACAAGTCGCAGCACTACAAAAATGTTAGTGTCTCGGTTTTTATATCGGCGATATTTTTTTTTAACACGCAAAGAAAGTGCCACATCAAGACTCCCTGTTCAACTAAATTATGGACGAAAACGGATAATCTATTCTGGTTGACACAAACCTGTTAAAAACCGTCGTACATTTTCAATTAATTATCAGAATTTGGGTTGTGCTGTCTTGCTAGTGCGTTTTGTTTCGCCAGTTGCCCAGAAGTCAATCGTCTGTAATCATGAAATGATTAAACTGCATCCAGACGAATATTCCATGAAGAATGTAGAGAACACTGATTTACAGGAAGTCAAAATAAAGTCAGTTGACAGGACATAACTGTCACTGGGAAACGCGCAGTGAAAATAAAGATATATTGTGTGGAATTATATGCAGAAAGTGTTGTGCACTTACGGCGTCCCCGGACATATATCTTACACACGAAAACCATCTTTCAATGTGTGCTCAAATCCCTTGTTTTGCTTTTGTGATTATTGCAGTTCCTTTGACAGTTATCGGCCATTTTTCATCGATTGTCGCTTTCACGCAACTTCGTTCAAGTCATTCTAGCTCACTTTGACACTTCACTTTGCCACACTACCTGTTCCAATCAATCCCTTTGCGACACATGATTATCTCATCTTCGTTCTTTATTTTTCGTGATCCCATTTTAGCAAATTCTCAGAATGTTGTTCGGTTACACTCAATCTGAGTGGAGTCACCCCCTAGGAGCACAACGCAGTTAGTATCTTTCTTAGTGCGTTTTCAGTTAGTACTATGGGTTAATTGGGGTTCATGTATACACATAGTATTCATAGAGCAAGCGGTAATCAGATAACTACAAAGTGATGCACACCGTTTGGCATGATAAGAGGCTTAGTCACGTAAACGAACACAAGCACGAACGAACGTGACACATCGGTATAGTGGGGAGGGGAGAAATGATGTACGCAGCGTAACACTCGGTTCAAGTTAATCTGATAAGAGCCCCTGATGTGACGAATTACGATTACCCATATCTTTAACCCACCCAACACTGACAGTATGGTGTGAAGTTGGGTATTCCACTGGAACAGTTGTCAATCTAGCGACGTTTTTGCGACCGGGTAGTGCTTGCCCCATTATTAGGCTAAAACCCCACGTGTTTGTCAACTGAAAACATTAGTTGAGGGATGAAGCTGACGAAATTTGATAAGTTAAGGTCGACTGGCCTGAGTCGATCACGATCGAGTTTACGAAGTGCGCGTGAGGAATTCGAGCGTCGTTAATCGAAGCAGTGAAGACCACTGTTTATGACCTAAATGCGCTTAGAAAACCGGCCCCTAGAAAATGATTCCTGGAATGGAAGACAATGGTTACCTGTCCCAATAACGGTAACGGCATTGGAGATGGAGATGGATATAGCACTAACCTTGCAGCGAAACCCCAAGTGTCCATTTGCAAGCTAACTCAGCAGCTCCCTATAAATCGGCGGCCGATTCAGCGGATACTGTGCCTTTCCCACTTTAAGATGTTTTGATGTCAAGTTAAGATGCTCCAGATAATTGGACCTAGACAATCTAACATGACTCACTCTCAGCACCTGGCGGGACCGTGTCCTCTCACTCTGTAGGAATCTACAAATCCTTGGTTTTTCAGCCTACCCATGTGTACGCTAGCCGTTCGACTCCGTTTGCCGTTGAAATCTAGCTTGAGACATCTTAAATTGGCACCGAAACATCTCAGGCTGGAGAATGTATAGAAAATCAAGGATTCCAACTGTATAATTTTTTACGCGGTTAATCGAAGCTGGTTCTTTGAATAAAAGTCAGTGATTATCTCCCAAAAAATAATGAGAGTGTATAGTGAGCTTCAATATAGTTGCATAAATAAAAGACTATTCAAACTAGTCACCCATAAAAGGCTATAAGCGAATACACTATTAACAGGAGCAAATATCGATTATCTCCGAGACTATCAGGAAAACTACGTTATTGGGTCTTTATAGGGTGAAGCATTTGCCTACATTTGTACAGTAGTCTTTATTAACGGGGAACGATTCGTGCCATTTTAACTTTGATACAACTGAGATAAGTCCAAATACCAGCAACTACTACTGTTCCTTTGCTGAATGTTAGCAGTTTTGCGTTCTCAACGTAACAACTGTGCTACAGCAACCGCTCGAAAGTGTGTCTAACATTTTCCATACTTTTACATGTTCGTTAAACTAGACTTACTGTCACATCGCACACAGCTCTCTTTCACTTCCCCACCTCACTTAAGTGTCGCGTTCCCCAGGTGCCCGTTTGCACGACCGAACCTCTCACCCTGGCAAACGTCCTTTATCATTCCCTTGGCGTTACTTCCTAAAGTTTACGGATAATATCAGTATGGAACATGGAGTTTTGAACTAGTGTAACAGAATTAAAATAAATTAAAATGCGTATTTGAGAGCGGATAGCAAAGATGAACAAACTTGGTGCTAATGAACATTTCAATCTCTCAAATACTTAGTCGCCGTAACTTCAAACAACGAACTGTATATAACCTATACAGCTATAAAACCCGATAACCAATTGAGTCTGCATTTCACAACGGGAGTAGTAGGACATAAGCAAAATGTATATATGAAATTAGCTAATGTCACATTGTACCGGACTGCCTGAGAATGTGTTAGCAAACCATCAGTACTCAAGAGACTTACTAGTGACATCATCCAATTGTTCAGAGTAGGCTTTACGTGTAACGTCCAATATTACATTGATACCCTCCTAGAACAAGTTATATTTATCAAATTGATTAGTACCTTTATTGCGAAGCATTTTTGGCTTCTCATCGCTAACATCCCTTTGCTCATCCTGACGTCATTGTGCAAAACAGTGCACAGTTTTTTCAGGACATTATCATAGCCGGGGTCACTGAGGAGCTATAGCGAAAAATGTACAGATGGAAAATAAGTAACGGGCATCGAAATAAGCAGTCACCAATCTGAACCAATAGGCTTCAAGAGTGAGAGAAATAGAGTTCACTGGTAAAAACTATCGAATGATGCGATTTGAGACAGTGTGCAGAGTTTCATTAGGCTAACACTAAAACCAGTCCATGTTTTTTCGTACTTACGGCAAAAGCCAATGTAGGTAGTTAATGATTGTCATGTGCAGAAAGAGTGTTATGGAAACTCGAGCAGTGGTTGATGCCGAAGAAACCGTTAACATGTAACAGTAAGTTTACTACTGTATTTGTTCGAAAAGTGTCACTAAATTGCATATAAATGTAATTAACTAACCTCTTTGTACGTCGTGAGTAAACCAGACTGAACTGTTCCCAAGGCGTTATGTAACACCGGGACAAGATCAAGTAAGTTCTTAATAGCAATAACGCGTGTTATCCTCGTCTCAGCTGCTTGTGGATTAAGCAACATTTTGTAAGCTGAAGTGTCATTGCAGTGAGATGTATTCCAGGAAATCCTTTCTGATAATGCTGTTTGTGCTAGCGTTTTATCATCTGTCAACGGATGCCGCCCGCCTGATTTTGCGGAGGACTCTGAATTAGGTTGAGATGTTGGCTTTATGAAATCTTTGAGACCAACTGCTGAATGGGAACTGTTAGCCACAGCCGAGGAACCGGTCGGAGTGAACGATACCTCTGTAGGTGGGCGACATATCTGAACACATAATGACAAAAGACCGTCGATGTGAGGAAGTTGTCGTAGGATATTCTGAAAGTAAATGAATAGACAAACTGGTAAAAATTCCGATGCAAAAGAAATGATTTTGTTTAGATTAACTGCCAAAAACAGACTACACAAAGCTTCCCGCTAAGCGCCAGATAAGCAGAATGTTGACCTTCGATGAACGGACTTAATGCAACCATGTCGTCAAAGGTTGGACCAGTACCGAAATTATTCATCTGCAGCATTCGTTTACAAGGTTGGTTTCTGTGTAACCTGTACACTTTGGTTTTATCCTGGCAGGATTCGGGATAGTAACGCCAATTGTGTATATATGTATATGTATATATATGCATGTACTATGAAAATTAAGCCACAGAGCTGTTTATCCGAAACCCAGCGGTCGCAGCTTTTCTCCAGGTGGATAGTAAAAACACCAGGCTTGAGCATTAAATTAGTTCGAAGCTGCATTACCCACTCACCTGTAGGCTCAGCAAAGTTTCTGGAACAGACGCAAGTTCAGTGATCGCATCTTGTCTTTGCACGATTGTGGGCATATCTGTTGATAAACAAGCAGATAAAGATAACCAATGACTTATTTTTCCCATCTGATATGCGGTGTTAATGAGATGTTTCAAAACTTCACGCTGGACGGCATCGATGCTCTGTTAGTCGTACAAGGTTGAATTCAGTGATGCAGATAAATACTGTGACTGCATGTGAAACGTGTAAAGGGCATCTCACGGTCATAGTTGACAACAGCAAGAATTCATTGGTTCACTCTGATGTATGACAGCCATGCAACACGGTGTAAAGCTACTAGATCAGAAACAGAAAGAGAAATATTGGTAGGACCTAAATGGTAAAGGTCCCAATAACAGCTCAAATGAGTTGAAGTTAGAGTATACTGGCAACTATCTTATGTACTCGACTGTTATTGCAAAATTGATTATACTCACTTCACACACGATCATCGATGGTCAAAAAGTTGGAGGCGGCTCACGTCTTTTCCCCTAAGCGGCCAGCTTTCGCAACCATAAAATAACACAGCCATCACTGTCGTCTTGTATCTCCAACGCTTAAACTTCAGAAAGATGCTTCAGTGTCGCCAGAGGTGTCCTAGATTAGCGAATACCGCTCTAGCTGTAGAAATATGCGCCCCTATCCTATTCCCTACAACTCCACTACCGCTGATACAGCTTCCATAATACACAAACTGGTCAACAACCTTCATAACCCCATTATCCAGCATTAAATCTAAGAGATCGCAACAGTCTTGTAGAAGCGCTTTTCACCTCGAGGCTGCACAGCACATTCAGAAGTGCATAGCAGAGTGTGGTATAGCGTCTAGCATTATGTGTACTGATGAAAGTTGTCAAATAGCAACACATTGTCTCCAACATGATAAAGATTAGTTAGTCTTCCACCAGGCAGGAGGTCCACGCCGGCATCTTGTGAATCCCGTATATAGTTCTTCATTATTTCGTCCGTGATAAAATTAAGTAAAAACGGTGAAAGTGGACAGCCTCGACGTACGCCGCTCCTGGTATTGAAACGATCAGACAGTACACCGTAAACCCTGACATGAGTTGAAGTATGGGAATAAAGCGTCGATAGTATGTTCACATACTTGTCCATTACACCTTTGTGTTTAAATGACTCTAAAAGTGTCGGTCGATCCACTGAAACGAACGCACCATAACATTCGAAAGAAGCGGATATTGCTGATCTAAGGCACGTATGGCACTGCTGCAGACTTCGGCGAAGAGTGGAAGTTTAATCAGTGCAACACTATAGAGAACGAAGCTGCGTCTGCCCTTCTCTAGTACACGGTCCTCGACCTGTAGTGAGTTAGCAAATTCTACCTACTAAAATTATGACTGAGGTCAAGACGGTTTTCGCAAGAACCCACTTCTTCAATACAAAAACTATTAATATTGATTGAACTGGCACAAGTTCCGTAGGACCAATAGCTCTATTGCTTTTGATAGCCGAAATGCGGTGGTGGATCTCAGCTTTGATGAAGTATTACGTCGTAAGAAATTTTGGGAAAAACAGTAAATGCAGTAAAATACTAGATACAAGAGGCCATCCAACATGCCTCACGAAATATCCTATCCAGCGCTCTAATTTCCCGGACTTATTATTGGTGTGTGCCGTCTGCTTCTTTCACTACTTCACAGACGGGCGGACATTCTGGGTTAATCGCAAGTATAAGCTTGAAGAGTCTATCACTGTTCCCTAACGCGAAAGCGATTTATATTTTATCAACATTCTCAGTTAGCCAAGCTTCACTATCGATAATCACGCGATGCCCGAGCCACTTACGGGTATTCTTCCGAGGTGAAAATCTATTCTAATCATCGTTTATCCAAACCCTGATACAATGGGCAATCTAGCAATGGACCAGTCCATCACCACTTTAAGATACTACGTCAGAATTAGACGAACAATTTCAGGTTTACGCTCTTCGTCATTTGTCAGGTCCCTTGTTCTGTATTGTACCAATCAGATTCCAGCTCGTGACTTTGCCTGTGTCACTGAGACCATCAATAACAGACTCTGATTTCTTTAACACTGATGTAAATATATGAACCAGGATTCTTGTCTCATGAATAGTAACTGTTTATTGCAACCAGTCCGAGATGTTCTTATCACTTACGCTGGAGATTTCAACTAAAGTACGATTTCTAAAGCTATTCAAAGTTCCTATTTCTGAGTATTACACCTTCCTCAACTTGTTATACGAACTGCTATGAGAATTACTCCGTCTGACGTCAAACAACACTAGAGACTAGTCTGAGCTCCAATGTTTGTTTAATCCACGAATCACCACATCATATGCTGTAGTACCTGCCCCATAAATAGCCTGTAAGATTTTGGTCCGGCAGCTGTTGCGATCTACGGGGTGAAAACTGCTTAGCTTGCATTCTAGGATAGTTTGGTATTTATGTTTTATTGACGGCCTGGCCAGTTTATTGATGGCAAGCTATTGTAGTCGGTGGGATCAGTGCCCAGCGAGAGTAAAAATAAATCGACGAAACGCATGAACAAGGTCAGAATCTGAGTATGTGTTGTAACCATAACAGCAGGCTTCAATGGAGCTATGTCGACCATAACTAACAACTATACGGTTCCTCTGAGTCTAGGTTAGAGTTGAAGAATGAGACCGCCGAATAAAACAGTGACATGTACGGTGTCTAAAACTACTGGTACATAATTGTCGCCGCTCATTATTATCCAAGTGATGTTAATCCAGACCAAACCTGCTACCTGAACGAGACTCAGTCTAGTTAAGTTAATTGACCTAGGGGTTCATATCTTCAGTCCGGGTGACTATAACAAAATTGGGCATCGACCTCAGCAGAACAACCAAATCTGAGTGAAAAAGTTCTTGACAAGGATGTCACTGCAGACAGTTGTAGCGTAAGCAGATAATGAAAATATGCCTACAGATTTGGCATATCGAGCTGGTCTAAACAGAACCTGCCACACCGACGACATAGATTCTGCTGCTGACGAAAATCTATTCTATTACTGTGGCTGCGGCTGACGTGCTGAGGAACATATCAACTCCAGTCTGACCGGTAGCAGCTACCGTGCAGTTATAGAAACTGAACACCCAGTACCAACTAGGTAGTGTGGGCGTTGTCAGTTAAGTACGTCGACAACTGTCCTAGAGTCTGGTCTTTGAATTGCAACAGACGTCCACCTCTAATAAGTTTAATCTTCCGGGAAAGACGGGTGTTGGTTTATCTGTTTCACTACAAGGACTTTGAAAGCATCCACATTAACTATCATTTTAGGCTTAAGCAGCAGAAAAGGAAACCGGCGGCTCAGTGGTAAGAGATGGGGCTTGCCGTGTCCCTATCACAACGATCAGTTATATCTTCTGTAGCATTTGTAGAGTAATTGACGAAAATTTGGTTCGAGATGAACCTGGTATTTAAATTCAATAGTAATGTAAGGAAAGTTGATTGTGGCATGTTTTCACCTATTCATCTTGCCGCATACAGATGACAGGGTCATTCAGTTTATAATGTGGGACGGCCAATACAGTGTGGAGTTAGTAGTACTGTGAACATTGGCGGTTGTATGCTGCTTAAAATATTGACAAGGCGCCAGACCTTAACAGAAGAGGGATTAGGGTTGTCAACCAAAACCTCTGGTTCATAAGCCTAAATTTCCGAGCTACGGGTAGGTGGTGGTGTACAAGAAGTGGCACTGCTTTTTCTGGAATAAATGTGCCAGCCTTACTTCAACTCCCAACTTGAATAAGTGAAGCTCGCCAACCATTCACCTACAGGCTTATTTCGTATCAGTAAGTCTGACGTCTTGTGTGGCCCAGTAAACCAGCAAGGTTCACAAACCGTCAGACTGCATCAAGACCTACGTCTTCAGTCAAACAACAGCTTCATTCACGTCACTGAGTTCAAGTAGTCACTACATCTCCTAACATCCTCATCCGGAGGTCAGGTGGTTGGTGAAAATTCAATCCTGAACACCAACACCAGTCTATTGGTGGTTGTTTTAACTTCGTTTTATCTATTTACCCGCTGACCACCGCATACACTAGGTCAACAGTGCGCTAAAAGCTTCGTAGCAAGTGCACGACGTGACAAATAGATAATCATACATTGCGATTATAAGGGTTAAGGTGTGCCGACGCACATTTGAATTAATATAGAATAAATATCAATCAAAGATCATCGCAGGTTTCTTAATCTAACAGCTCTTTTTGAGGAAGCACTTATTTTTGAAAAGGTCTGGTTGAAAATTCATTCTGTTTCGAAACCTACGAACAAGCGTGATTGACTAATTTAAAGTTTTCGTAGTATTTAGAAGCGGTAGTTAGAGGAAAAAGGAACAATAGAGAATTTCACAGTCTACTTTAGCCAAGTTTATGAACTAAATGTTTGTGGATTACTTAACTTTAGGGTGCTTTTTAGGTTGTTAAAATGAACAACGAAATCTTATTTTTACATAACAATATCGCATTAATTATATTCCGTTATTAAAAGCACATTTTCTACTCATCAAAGAACGCACAATTTTGTTGGTTTCCAACTTTTAGAAGCAAATGTTTTCATAAAATGACACCACTAACCACAAGGAGGCTCTAGAATGTTTGCACGCAATAATCGGGCTCCTCCCGGTGTGCAAGTAAAATTGACAGCTGCGTAAAGTGTGTTCTTTGTCGTGTGATCCACCATGTTTTCCACCAGTTCCAATTTAGCCGCACACTTGAAATCTGCAAAAGTGGATGATTGTAAAAACGATAACTAAATTACCGAGAATGACGACAAAAATTGCCTACGAGGATCGGTGCGTTTTGTTTTCAGTGAGTATATCAGATTCATTTAGGTTGGTGCAATCTTCATTGGTATTCTGGGCACACAAGTGCTTAGTTTGTCTTTAACAACAAGTTAGTTTGTCGTCCAGTTTTAAGTAAATAACATCCTGAATAGAAACCCGATCTATGAACCATTGTAACAAGCTGAAAGATTTCAACTTGTAAGACTCATCTCGTTCTCTTTCCATTAGCTATGAGAAACCGTAAAATCTTTACCGATATTCTCGTAGGGTGTTTCACCTGAACAAACGTCTTCATTTCAACCCAGATCTGTTGCTCATAGGAACTGTCATTATGGTGAAGAAATACCGCAGTGTTAAATAGCTCCGTTTTCATGGAATTGTAGAAGTTTGGCTATCAACTGTCTGATCATCATCTCTCGTTGTGAAATCTTCGATAATTAGTATACAAAGGAAAACAGACCCTTAACAACCATCTGATTTACGGAGGTAGTACTGGCCGTTCTCTTATAACGATTAGCGAATTTTGGCCGTTTGCTATTTTAAGAGGGGTGGTCACATTTAAAATATGATATACCTAACTGTCAAAGATGTTCGGGCTTCAAGTAACGAATCCAAGATGAAAGCTGCTAACTTAAACCTGAAAACTCCAGTTTGATCGCAGGCAGGTAGGCGCAAAAGCAGACCGCTAAGGGAGTTTCTCAATGACACCGGATTAAAAGTACGAAGCACACAAGCACAAATAGCTGTAAAGTGGTCACCAGAAAACTCTGTTTCTCTAGAGCAAGGGAAGCACACGGGAAGCAGTCTTTTAGTTGACATCACAAGTAAAGAACAGCCATACGGCCTAATAGTCCAATAGGACCGTTTATAACGTCGGCAAGCCGTTGGGTATCTTTTCACTTGCACAACGAGACATGTCAATACCCTGAAGAGTGTACGCTATCTGAATGTCCTTGCTGTTGGAAGGATTTCATGTTCCTATCAGCTAGAAAACCGAAGAGAGTCATCTTCAGACATAAACAGCGCTTTTAATTTAGTTATTGTAGACTGCACTGTGGGACTTGTTTGATTTGACCTTGTCGGCGACTGACTGGGTAACAAGACCCGTAGTTGGTTGCCAACATTTCTCGATTCAAACCAATCACAATCTCAACGATTTCCAAAAGATCGGCTTTGACTATAACCTGACTGGTTTCGGGGATAGGACATGGTAACAGCTTGCGATATTGTGAAATGTGAAAAAGCCGTAAGCGCGATTACTCCGATATCCTGTGAACGACGTCAAGGAGGCTATGGAGTATAATCACAGCTTATAACGGGTAGATAACGGACAGCACGAAAGATCGAAGGACACGCCACTGAGAAAAGTCGATCCAATGGACGAGAAGTGAAAAGTTAAACTTCGTGATAGAGAATTAACAGTCAAACGGATAGAAGTGCGCAGGAGGTATAAATGGAAACCTCTAACTCTTCTAACCATTATCAGACATGATTCAATCTGCACATTTTCTTCTACTCAATAAGAGAGCTTGCTGTATCCATACAAATCAACCATAACTTTTGCTCTTCTTTTTTTACAGCCCACACTTGTGTGGTACCGTAACCAAACACTACCATCATTACTGGCTACAGAGATTAAAAAGAACAAATGTTTCACTTATAAACACAGAGGGCTATACGAGGTCTTAATACTTCAAATACTCACTACTTCCGTAAGTAACACAGCTCTTGGACTTCCTCTTAGTCTGCTTCATTCTCACTATTGTCCCAATGTCTAACGTAAGCTGTTCAATCGTGTCCCTGCGTTCATTCAATTCTTCTAAACTGGCTGGTTCTCCACTACTGTCGTAGCCGTCGTAATTGATTATACGAAATAAGTAAATTGATCAATTCAATCCGGCGAGCTTTATTTTCCAGCGGTCTTAGCATGCCATATACTAGTCAACCCTCCAGCATCTACTCATCTGACGTCTGGGGAAATGCTGCATCCAGCTTGTTTTAAGGAATGGAGGCAAACACCAAGGGGTCCACTTCTGTTTCAATTCGAGCGGTCTCTGATCACTGCACTTGTAGCTGACGGTCGGCCCCGTTGTTACTCTTAGTCAAGACAGCCACCAACACGACGGCACATAATACTTTTACAGGACGCTACATCTACATATATCAAAGTTTTCATCTGACTCTTCGTAAACACTCGCAAAGCAGGCGGCTGTCTATGGTAAATCTCGACTCCGACCACCTCCGTGATGTTCTTGAACGTTTCTAAAAAAATTTTAATGTCATCATCTTTGAACCGAGATTGTTAATCCATCATCACCCGTGAATCGGTCACCGGGACAAGTTTTGTGTTTAGAAGACTTCTGCCACCAAGGATAGTTTGTTAACGAACTGACATATACTGTACACAAAGTTGCTAACTCGTCCGCACACAGTGATTATCCATGTCCAGTTAACTGGCATTTGATAGGGTATTTATTTCAATTCCAGATGAGTATCCATGATTTTTTACGCTCGAGACGAGTGGTGGTTCCATCTCTATGTCGTAAGGATAAAAAACCTTAGTGAACACATTTAAATAATTTACTACTTATCGGCATTTCAATTACTGCCTTGCACTAGTATACGCAAGTGGTCTTAATTGTATTCGTCGTCGTTCGCGAAACTGAGGCAGTTTATAACAACTCATACGGCTACAACCACGCCAGAAGTCACACGACTACTTAGTCTTACTCCTTCATCGGTGGTGCTCACGAGACCACTGTTCAAGTGTAGACAAATTGAACTGATAACCGGAAAGCCTGTTTAAATCACATTTCAACTGTAACCATTTATTGAGTTCAAGAATGCACAAAACCGAGGTACCTAGTCTGCCATTTCGAGAGGGACCATCGAAAGGCGTTTGCCACTTACACCCTTGTGGTCGTTGTAGATGCAAGCTGACCATAAGGTAGACCATATCCATCCAAATAATGAGATGCATCCGAATGGTATTAAATGAAAATGACAAAGGTCAGTTACCTGGTTTGTCAAATGTGTCATTGCTTATATATACATACATGTTTCTAGGACTACTCTACTCAAACTAGCACCTTTGCATGATTAATAGCAGTAAAACAAATTAATCAACCGTTATGTACCCTACCGTGTTCTAGTCCCGTATAGTTCTGAAAATCGTGTACTAAGGTTAGTTTAACCAACAAAATGATTTGGAATCTGAAATTAAACCTACCCTGAAAAAAATTCATAATAGCCCGTGGTCCATTCATCATTCAGGCTGTCAGGCTTTTACCATGGTTACTTGACGGAAACAAAGTGGGTACCTCAGAAAGTTTATTGATCCACGGACTAAAAATAGATGCGATCCGGTAACTCAGCCCACGTTGTGGATAAAAGTGAAAAAGTTCGACTTTTCGAAATATACCAATGCAGAGTGACAGATTAACTGATCTTCGTAAGCTCACCTATCATGGTTGTTTGAATGGATCCGGTGAATGAGAATTTAAGCGAGCACGGCGCATGTAGAATGGCGTGTGATTCCTCCACGTAGTGAAACAGTGACGCAGCTGCCGCCAGGGAGTAAAACCTGTAATATGATTCAGAATCGACAGTGAATTTATGAAACACCTTCGGTTAAAAATTGATTGTTGAGGTGGTTTGTTTCTTTGAATTTCGGTGTATGAGCTGATTTTCCCACCCATACGTCACGATAAGTTTGCTGTCATGTGACCTCGATAGTAACATGCTTTACTGGAGCGCCTCTCAAAGCAGACGGTGCGAGGGGTAAGGAGGCTGTAGTGTAAGGTTGAGCTAGAAATGAGCTTTTCGGACTTTGAATACTGGAATATGAGACCGTTTTTGAGTGACCTTCTGACTGATGTTCTAAAGTGTGTCAGTCCGGCGAGCACATCTATGGTGTTGACTTCTTGGATTTACTAGCAGACTTATACTGGATTATGTTAAGTAATGTTCTAAGTTCCCTGTTCTAATTTTAATGTTCCCGTAACAAATGTTGATTGAGGAGGACGATAACGTCGGTTTAGGTAGTCATTTGGGCATTAATGTTAGGCTGAGGACTCTAAAGCTGGGACAAGCCTGTAGAGTTTTGAAATCACTGTTTCATGAAATCTACCAGGGGCGCAATAAAATAACAGTTGACCAATCTTCATAGATCAACTGTGTAGTATGTTTTCTGTAAACGAAGTTTCGTTATTATTGTCCAATTAAAAGCACCCTAGAAACACAAACTGTCACCAGCAAACAGTGATAAAAATCAGCCTATGAAATGTAGTTGAAAGGAGTATATTAAACATTCAGTAGTTTAGCGAATGCGGCCTGGGATGTTGGAGCCAAAGAACGAAAACTGTAAATCAGTCAGTTTTCACATTTCTTGTTTTGGTGGAAAAATTGGTGTCAAATGTTGACGTCAGTCCATCCAACCTCAATGGATATTTAGATATTTACCACCGTCCGCATGCATTAAATCAACGTTGTTTTCTAGGTTGCTCCATAACAAATAGTCTCGCGGAAAACGAAAGTCAACAGTTTACCAGGTTGTGAATGGGGACTGAGAGGTGCATGGACATATACTGGACTGACCTTTCTTTTATTGCGTAAATCAAGGCCAAGTAATCCGGATGACAATATCTCCGCAGATCAGCAAGTCCTAAATAAACCAGTAAACGAACGTTTTAACCATGATCAGTCTGAGAAACGTTCTGATGTTAGCCGGTAATACATTTAAAACAAGAAACAACGAAAATAGAGAGACAGATTATCACAAATTTTGTGAACAAATTTGCGGGCTTATGCGTTTTTTCATTGGTCATTTGAGGTGAGTTTCCGTGTACAACACGGCATAAAGGCGTATAGAAATCCAACTTTCAGCTGTAACACTTTTAGTATCAGCCGGTAATAGCTGTTTTCACAAAAATCGAGTGAATGCTGACAGAAAGCAACACCAAATTTTATTTGAATAAACCTTATGGAAAATGGATTTTGCCTAAAAGTATGAAAAAGTAGCCGCAGCGAATTACATGGCCATTTTAGGTAACTATGGTACTTTCAGAATGATGCACTGACCCGAATCCATCTGGTCATGTAAACGCCAGATCGTTATTGGGTCCGATTTGCTTCGCTGTCTAGTACATCACCAACAAGCAAAACAGTATTCCACAATCCAATTCCTTATTGGGGATGCTCGTGCTACCTTAACAAGTGCGTTCACTCATTTGGTAATTATCAAAGTGATAAGCAAAAAGTGGTAAATTGCTGCATTGTTTGGCAGTCAATATTTTGACAGAAAACCCCGGTTTATTTTAATTATAAGTCTAAGACAGAGAAAAATGGTATAACGGAGTTTTAAAATGACCATCTCAGTAGGTCGCCTTGATCAAAGAAGTTTTAGGGCAAGTATTAATTACATCCTGCAATGATAAAAAATTCTTCTAGAAGTTATGCACTGGTGTGTACTCTGTGCGATTATGTACAACGCTTATGGGTCAAGACACAAAATGTGGAAAATAAACTAGCACAATTACATTTTGTCTATTGTAAATTCAGACATGTTGTGAACAAACCAGTTGGTATTTTTTTGACACTATTTATTTTAATTAACCTCGTTCGTGCTTAAGGCCCTAGACAACCACAAGTCGAAATCACTGAAAAAATCCCCGTTGGTAGTCTTACCTTGTTTATCATTGAAGTATGCCCGATGAACTCCAATTACTGGCGAAGTCGTGCGAAAACCTTGTAGAACATGAAACAATTTTTGCATGGAGTTCGAACGCCCGAGGGCCGAATGCGGTACAATAATCTTGAATAAGCAGAAAAGGAAATCATTCCACCGATAGTAAATTGCGACACCTCTTTCATCGGGATAATTCGAGTGCACATTTACTAGGTTACCTTAATGAAATGCACAGCTCTTATGGACGAAAATTTTGCCGTCATTAGTTTTTCAACTAAGGGCTTTAACTACACTTCATCTTCCCAACACTGTCCTCGTGATAAACGTATTCGAAAAACGCAGTATATCATTCACTGAATATTTAGATTCGCATGATTACAATTGTACTTTGCAAGCGTCTGATATAAAATATTGTAAACATGTTGTAGTGCGACTGGCCATTTAGTGTGAACACAATCATTTTCGACTTACCTCATTCGGACATAATATAAGTAACTTTACAAGTGTTCGACTGTAGCTACTGGTGTCACGAAATTGGGAAAGTTCCACGTTCGGACTGAACAGATCGATAGCTGCGATTCCTATCTCTCCAGCTGCGTTACCTCGCCCTTCTACAATGCCTGCAGATGACACAATAAACATAAGGAACAACCCCTTATTAATGAGTTAGTTGTTTCTGCTAATATGAAGTAGTCGGATGTCAACACATAAAACGAATAGAAGTGGGTTGACTTATCTGTTCTAGTCATACATATGAAAATTTTTGGTCAATTCTAAATCAACATGCGCCTAGTGACTGATGCACCGCCTGAGTTGCCTGAATCACCTCTTCAGTTTGACATATAAACGGCTCAGCAACAAGAAGATCGTCAGACGCCAATGAATCAGTACGAGATGCGTGCATCTATTAATTTCCTGCCGTGCATTTTTATAGTTCCAAAGAGAAGTAACTGTGTTAAACTGTAATAATTGTTACAAACCTCTTTAGAATGTTCAACCAGATTCGGAACACGATTTGGGCATGTGTTATAGGCTATGCATAAGTTAAATCTTCATTGCTAAACGGTGAGTCGTCTTCGTTGTCGATAGTTTCTGAGTTATTGAATGTGACAAAAAAAATAAACAAATCCCGGTGATAGATGTCGCCAGCTACGCAAATTTTCACTTGGAAATCGCATTATTTATTATAAAGCCTACTTTTATTGTGTGAGCCAGATTAGCTAATGTGGATGCATTGCAATGGCTTGCGTGGTGAACGCCGTGGGAGCGCTGAGCCATGCGTGTTATTGCGTTGGTATGTTTCACTAAGGTTTTTGGGTTGTTTTCCGGTGCCCGTTCCACTGTACGAAAGGTGATGACGCAAGAAAAAAAGAGTTGCAGGGGGAAAAAAATATCACTATCGATGGGCATTTGCAATTAGATCTCCAAGTAAGAAGTACCTATCCGTCCCATAGGTTTTTTCCATTTATTTCTTGGGATTCGATCTGATACAGTTGCTAGAACTGCAAACCGCAAATATGAGGTTCCGCTTCTTGTGTGGACAGTCATGTTATGTTTATATTTATGCCATAAACGACAATTTGGCATGCGAATTAACCTGCTTTGTCACGGCATAGTGTGCATATGAGAGACAGTAGGGTACAATGAATTCTAAAGTAATACGGGTTGTAATAATTCTGCCAGAGAGGAAATTGAAAACAAGCATGAGCCCGCAAAACTGTGAATCATAGTCGTGCCTTACGCACTCAATATGCGGATGCCGCGATAATCGTTACAGTAAACCGTCCCACACAGATTCCGATATACCTAAACACTCGGCCTCATCCAAACTATGAATTTCCCATGAACTTTCTATTCGGATAAAAATCCAACTTTTACAAATGGCTTATCCCGGCCGATTCCTCTTCAAAAGTAACATACATTGGCCTAAAGTCTATGACATCCATTACTCTCTCACTACTCTTAAAAAACTCAATGTTCCATACCCTCAACACGTTCTGTAAGTGACTTTTCAGCCTTTTGCATTTATGTTAATTCTTTTTCGCTATCTTGGCGTCCCATAGGCAAACTAAATGAGCTACTGTTATTCTGCATTTCAAACGTCCAGTTTCAATTAGATGGAAAGTTCTATAGACAATGTGATGGCGTAGCACTGGGCTGTCCGTTAGGTCTGTTGCTCACAGACATATTCATGGCCAAACTAGAAACCAACGAACTACGTCATGTCGTTGACAATTGCTGTCTCTATAGGCGCTACGTGGACGATATATTTTGCTTGATAAACAACAAAGATGATACACGGGCCCTATTAGCTGGCTTTAATCTTACCCGCCCCAGCATCGCATTCACTATCGAATTAGAGATGAATAACCAACTA
>JTDE01006792.1:0-16050 GCA_014338405.1 Paragonimus skrjabini miyazakii | reverse complement strand
ATGTTCATATACTGGTGGTTAACTTATCGTTATCTGTTTGACATATCACAATTTCCATATTCGACTAAGTAATTCTGTCAACTACGCAGGCCGGATTGAACCCACAACTTGATGTATCCCTAGAATTGTGCATATGTTAATGTAGATCTCACTTCCCGACTTATTTTTTATATTAGCAGCCTAACTGTCCGCAACACAGATCTCTTCAAAACTACCAGAATGCACCCTTTTATAGTGTGAACGGATCGTCGAGCCGATTGCAAATGCTGAGTCTATTTCGTTTCATGGGCAGCCGTACAGCCCAACACATGTGTTCAGCACCACATTTGGTAGGGTTTTCGATTCGCTATTAAGTCTACCAGTGATTAACTTGAAGTGATTAGTTTCTGGGAGATGAAAATCTTAATAGCACCACCTGGTCACGATTGACTCGAATGACCGTAGTCTGTCTCCCAATAATGTTTCAATGGTCTTGAAAGTCAACGTATTATTTGAGTTACTCACCAGACCGTTTAAACAGTTTCACTATTGTCTAATCCTTTCTTGTGCCTCCTTCTTGGGCTAAATGCTCGAAGTTGTTTTACTTATTTTGTGTAGGAGATTGCAGCAGTAGGAGGCTGAACAGGTACAACGTGCAGCTACAGAATGGGTTCCGGCACTGCGTTACGCAAACTGGGGCAGATCCCAATGCTCTATCGGGTTACCAGAGGAGAATTTATTTTAGTTTGTAGGATCTTCCGATATCCCTTAATGGAAACACTTGTGCCTAGTGTGTAAGTAGCCGTCCCAGGGATAACTTATTAACGCTATAAAAAGTGAGCCGTTTTGCTTGCAGAGAACATTTGGCGTCTGACTGTAACCAATCGGAAACGAAATACTAGAGTCTGTCGTAAGTGCATTATCGGTAGTTGAACCCAAACACAAACCAGCTGCACATATTCGGCACACCAACCTGGGTATCCAGATAACTTGATTATCAGAATCATTACGGTAGAATGACGATACTCTTAACTGCTCAATTTTGGTGTTAACCAGTTATCTGCTGTGTTACAGTGCCGTTGCCTTATGTTGGATAAGCAGTTATTGGGTTTTTATTCCACTCATCCTCTGTCTGATTTTGTCACTATCTTTCTGTTGTTGACCCTCCGAAATTGAAAGTCTTCTGGCTGAATTTTTCTTCTGCGACCTCCAACACATATAAATTTACGAAAATATCCTCAACCTCCCTTGACCGGTAAATTTCCCATTAATCCTATGAAACTTTGTTAATTGGGCCAATATCTGTTTATGATCTTGTAGAGACTCGTTCATGTTCGAATACACCCGGCTGTTCTAATATTTCGTCGTGTTCGTAAACGTGTGTTCTGTGGTGTGTTATTGGCGATACGACCGTCATTGTACCCTTCAACAAGATACGGTTCATCCAGCCTGATGTGATGAGTTTCTGCTGGCCCATGTTGTGGTGTAATTTAACGAAAGAACTGAAATAACGAATAATCAGGCGGTTATACATAATAACAAAAGTAATCAAAAAATGTAAGAAGCTTTCTAGAACATTCACGCAACAAATTGTGGTTTTCACGTACGAAATTGTCAGGGACATGTTTTCTTCCAAAATACTAGTTCCTAAGGCTGAGTGATCCTTGTTGAGTAGCACTGCTACTGAATCAAATGCAGCTGCTATTACATTTTCTTCCAGTGCTAATCTTGGGTATATCGATAAAGAAAGCTCAAAGCTGCTGGCATCCTGTATGCCTGTTTCCAGTGTCCGCTTGCTTGGTTGGTTTAGTTTTGTAACTATTCACTTGCTATTCCCTTTTGGAGTTGATTTTTTTTTCAACTACGCTGACTGTTTCCAGTGTCCTAATTGGTTACATAGTTTTCTCTCTCTTGTGTTCCATCGCCCCAGTCAATGTACACTGCAGTTTGGTCCTCTTGTATTTGAATCGGGTAAATTTATCTGTTTTTGCTTATCGTTTTCAATTTGTCTGTTAGAGCCAGTCATCAGTTTTAGCTACCACTGCAGTTCTGTTATGACACTAAAGCACTGAATGAACCATCCTTTCGTCACTTGTATTTTTGACTCACAACAATGAATGTTGTGACTGCGATTGGAGATAAAAATCCCGCGATCATTCGGTGACGTATTTTCTTAGAGGCTTTTAGGGATGTTACCAAAGTGGCGGTAGTCCAAAATGACCAGACGAGGATCACTACCCCTTGGATACTTTTTAAAGGTAAGGCCAAATGTATTTTGGAGGTAGCGCATAAAAGTCCTACAAAGGTAGAATGTCTCTGATTGACAGTTTTGTTAAATTCCAACAGAAAACTCATTGACCCCCTTGACTGGCCTCCTTAGTGACACCTTCTACGTCGGGTCACGTACAATTCATACAAACCCCCCACCTCCCTTGGTCAATCATTCCACATCCATTTGAAACCCGCGCAAGCGTGAACCACTCGACACTGATGAACGCATGTCTCATGACAGACAGGTGTAACACTCCCACCCTCCCCTAGTAGACTGTGATCCGTAGCACTCCTGTGATTTTTTGATGACCTATTTGACACGTTATAAGTTTCATATATAACTCGCACTTACTCTATGTAATTGTAATAGTCTGATGAGAATTGCCGAAAACAGCTGCTTGCGAAATTGACTTCTTACGAAAACAGTCTGTTCGCTGAAACTTTGTTTTCCATGAATGCTATGGAGATTTTCAATTATCTAAGCCAACAGCGTTAGAAATTTTGTACAAACTTTAGAACTGAAGAATATTTGTAATCTTTTACCTGTGATCGGGGTTTTGGCAGTTGCCGGTCACAGTCGATCCAGGACGGAGCAGATTTCACGGGTGGGGAGGGCTGTGTCGGTTTTGCCGATTTTTATGATATTGCCGGGCCGGACTACCGACTGTTGGTGTTTATAGGGACGAAAATCTAGCGTTATTTGATTACTGCGTACGACAAGTATGTCCGTTGTCTCTTAGACAGTAGAATAAGCTGCCTTGTGGATCAGCGGTCCGAAGGTGGCTAATAACGTAAAGAGTGATACTGTTTGCCCACGGGGTTAGTCAGGTCCAACCACTTCCAAGGAATCAGCTTCAGATTGAGGCGGGCCCAGGGCTTACATTAGGGAGAATGTTGATAGAAGTTCGCGACTGAATTAGCATTGACATTCGCTTCACGGATATGTTCGACATTGTGAACCTCTTTTACCTACTGTTGGGGAGAATGTATCGAATTGCAATCAGTACAATAAGCTTTTGTCAGCATCCAAAATCTGGTGAAGAATTAACTATTTTTAAAATTGCAAATGCTTAGGAGCCCTGGCATCAAGTGTTTTATGTTCAGGTCGAACACAGCTGGTTATTCCACTTCTGTTTTAGGAGGAAGGAAATGCAATTACTATAGAAAATTTACCCATCCTCCCGCAACATTAGTCACCACTATCAGTTGGCCGGGTGAATGAGTGTATAAGTGGTAGTTCAAACACTCACAAATCTTGGGTGCTGCTGTACCAGCGTGTGTGGTGCTAACGTGACCCAACTTGAAAAAAAAAAACACCTACCACCTCTACGGTGTCCAGTGAAGCCAGCTACTTGCAGTGACTCAAAAAAGCTTAAATAGTTCTTGTTGATTTTATCAAAATTCGTTACATCACTTCTGAGATCGTTGTGCTTTGTTTGGTCAATGTTGAATGGTGGCTCTATGTTTCATTATTTTCCTCGAAAATAAATTGCATTAATCACCTTTATTCTTACACGAGCTACTGCAACCGTTTCCCTTACTCTTATTCAGTCAGTAAACATCTCAGTGCGAAAATCGGACATTCTCCTGCTATATTTTTTCTTGGCTAACTTATGCTTATTATCACTTCTAGGTGCACAAACGGTCGTTTGGCTCCAACCCAACCAATGACCATTTGTTTAAATGAGCTCAATTCCGTTTTATCGTACCCCATTACTGAGCGGTGCTTGGTTGTCCATTTTGTTATACGGGCACATTCATTGTTCAGTTTTTGAGGATTTTTCCCTTCCGAGATGAGAGCAGACACTAAATGCAGCTAAGGGCAAGCTATTTAAATTGTTCGACAACTTGTGGTAAAAAAAATGTCCGCATAAATAATGTTTGAAGCTAGGAGACTCGATTGGTTGGTAACGGATGAAGAAAGCGTGGCTTCTGAGTGTTTCGCAACCCAGGGTAGTGAGTCGCGGGGCTAGGGACTATAAATTTGAAGTCAAAATAGATGCTCTACCCGATCTACGAAAAAATGGGCCAAAGCAAACTTTTGAAGCAAACGGAGAAGCTATAGACAACACCATTAGGTTAACATTATAGTCCATTATACTGAAGCTCCAGTTTGAGAGCATGGCTTCTTCAAGCAATATTCACAAAAGTGCTGAATGGAGCTGTAATAGTTCCAGGAATGCAGAAATGAAGTAGTTGATTTAGCTCAACCCCTCCGACGCAATAGTAATAACAACCCAACTAAGCAAAGCAGATAATTTATCTCTCGAGCGCAATTGTACAACTTATAGTCAGCAATGCAGTAAAACAACAGTAATGAGAAATAGGTTCAGTGCCAATCACCACAAGAGCTTTGTATCAGTGGTTAAGGACTTGATTCTTACGAAACTAAGCAACAAGTCAGCCCTCAATCTCAGAAACTTGAGCGAGCACACAGAAATTCCCTCAAGTCTTTTTTTTTACATAAAACGTGTTTTTAAGATGGCCTTTGCATTCATTCATTGGACAGCCTTAAGTAGGGCTTCATCCTTCTGGAGATAGGGAGGTCAGTTGATAGTCCTGTTCTGATAGGCGTAGTTCAAACGAATTTGTTGTAACGAGGTCTAAAGCATGTGGGGTGAAACTTGCCAAATAACCGCTTGAGGATTGTCAAGGTTCTGCTGGCTTTTTAAGCGTTGGTTTCTATGTTCGGTTACATTCAGAGATGGATGAAGAACAGATGTCCGAGAATCGGGCCATGCGGAACTCCATTACTGCTCCAATGCGAGTCAGGGAAACAAATTGACGTTAACACGGTAACATCGACTGGCAAGGTAGGAATGTAGCCAATGGAGCAGATCTCCACGAACGCCATTGCTGCAAGATTTGTCAAGCAACACGGTGTGAGTGAACGCCTTAGCAAAATCAAGATACGCAACATCCTCTTCTGCGCTTTAATTTGCTGACCGCGTTTAATGGCCAGTGATCAACAGAAGGTTTGTTCTAGGTGAGCGTCCTCTGGTGAGCACTGAAAAAAAGTATTTAGTAAATAAGTAGTTAAAAGAAACAACATATTCTGGTGCTTTAGGCACTTTGTATACGGTAGTTAAACACCGGTAAGTCCGAAAGTGGCAATATGATCACGGCAATCACCCTTAGATATGGACATTATGTCAATCACTTCCCGAATCCTGGGAATGGAACCCTGTTCGAGTGAATTAGTGAATAACATGATCAGAATCCTAGCAAGCTGTTCGGTACGGTCAACTGAACCCGACGAAATTCCACCTGTTCCGGAGAGATCTATCCCTAATGTTTCGCATTTTGGTTAGTACAGCCTGGGGAGGGACAGCTGTTGAGGTGATACTGGGCGCTATAAAATGTGACATGAAGATGCTACGGTAATAGTCAACCAGCACATTACTAGATCCAGCATCGGTATTCATAAAAGTTGACGGACCCGTCAATCGGGAAACGTCTGCTTTTGTCTCGCAAATGGAAGACACGAAACGGAACAGCATTTTGCAGTCACGGACAGACTGACTTGTGGAGCGTTGCTGAACTGGCCTTCCCGAATAAGAGCAATGCATCGATGTAGAATACACGCATACTTATCACCCAAACCCTTCGTTTACTGTCGTTCAATCTGTTTCTACAGCAGCAAAATTGACGAGAGGCCTTCAGGTGTTTAGCCGTAGATATTAGTATACCCACTTCAGCTATATTAAAGGCATCGGGAAATTTTATGCACGGATCATTAGCAGAACAAGATGGGTCGGGAGTTTCTTAATTTATAGACAAAAGACAAGATCCGAAACGTTCCGTATTCATCCGGCCGAGGTTTATGTGGTTCGTCTTAACCGGGTGGTGGGAGATGAGTGCTGCAGAAAAAGTTAAATTAGGATTGTAGTGTGTTCGCACAATCCTAGAAGAACGGTTACTTCAGTGTTTTCTGCCATCGTCTTCACTGATGAACAGGTGATCCAACGAAGTTAGAGCTTGGTCGGTTCACCTATGACTCGGTTGTTTGTCTGCAGATGTAGACAGCTTGTTGTTGAATATAGACGTAGTAGTTGGTAGGTCTCCTCTCCTCCCCTTCTTTTTTCTTCTCTTGTACAGGGTTTGATTTTTATTTCATGGTTGTATGGAAGTTAGGCATAAGTGAGAACCACTGATGTTTTGCCGTCTGTGATGATGATAACTGAACAGTTTGACACCATTTTTAGTCACAAGTCTGTCTCTTTAGGTTCAAGAAAAGCACCGAGATGAAGAATTTTGCAGTCACCGAATCCCCGGTGCATGCGAGTTAGCCAGCATAGAAATTCATTCCAGGCAGGTTAAAATCCGTCATCACGCGGACATAAGAACATCTCGATGAAGTCATTCCTTCTGGCTCATTGATGATTAGTTCATGTAGAAGGAGGTCGGAAAATAGACAATGGCAGAATACACCAACTAGTCGGCTGCCCGAGTTAGACAGTATTTGGAAACACCAGATGGACTCCGGTATTGCAGATAACAGAGAATCGGTGTTATATATGTCTGGTACGTTTGTCAACTCTTGTTTGTTATGATCCGGAGCGACCAAAACTTTGAGACATGTTTGGTTTGTTTGTAGAAAGTCGATCTTAAATTTGCTCCTGTCTGTCTTTGCTGTGTGCGGTAAAAGATCATGAAAAATGTTTTTTTTTACCACAATTGCACATAAAATGTTTACTTTCTATTTTTCATCACTATGATTGCTTATCTACTAAAACTTTCCTTCTTGGTATTACTTGACACATTCTCACCTTCATCCGCACTTGGATTATTTTAGAGCTCATTTCCCGTTGACTGGCGGCTCTTTCTGATCTTGTGTTTGGTCATTCTATTTTGAACGCCCTTCTGCACGATAATTTGTGTATCCGGTTAATTCGCATTTAAGGCAATATAACACCTTTAATGTAATTTTATCAAACACTTTCTTATGTATTCCAATTCTTTCGATGGCAACGATCTTTGGGTCGGCCTTGGCAATATCGGACAGTTGACAACAAGCTCTTTTGCCACTGAAGGAAAGGCTTGTCACTTGGTTAAAGGTGGCATATCGGTGGCACGGCTGACCAGTTGGAAACATTTTACCGCCCTGTTGAATTCTGGACGATAGGCGGTAATGTGTGTGTGCCTGCACCTAAAGGTATTCGGAAGATCTATAAAACATCCATCGAAAGGAGATCCACGATCTGTGGTCGTCCAACTATCCAACAAGGCGTGAACGACTGTTGTGGAGTCACAGTCAAGAAGTGGAATCGCTTTTGCCGACCTAATAAAACAGTCGACACAAATCAGGAGGAAACTAAAATTTCTGGAAGGTGGCAACGGTCCGACGAGGTTGATGTGAATCTGGCGCATGAAAAGCACCAACAACTTTCTTGGTGCGTTGATGTTCCAAACAGCAGCAAGCCTAAGTACGAATCATATGAAGGGTTCAGTAATAAGGTTCACTGAGGTACGTATGCCAGGATGCGATATGTTATGTAGTGAGTTGAACACTGTACGACGAAACGATAATGGTGCTATCAGCTTGGGTATGTCTTGCAAAACAACGCACAGGGTGGTACACTCTGAGGAAATTCAAGGAACGGGCTGTATTTCGAGAGAACTGCGTCGACAAAAGTACTGTATCACTGAATTGTTCATCTGCGTGACAGCTATGGCCGTTAAGTCAAGAGGATATTACGTAAGATCGCTTACCTAGTATACTTGGGAGAGTACATCTGCAACAGGATTGAAGACACCTGGGACATGCCGTATGTCTGTCATGAACTGACAGCTATAGTTCAAGTGCTTGATTCCTTTTGGGGAATACCGGTGTGATGAAGAGTTCGGAGAATACACCAATGATCTGTAGTCAGTGTAGACCGTAAATTGTCGGCCTTCAAGAGCATACTAGAGACTCGTGCGTTGTGAAATGAACAACAAGCAATTCTCTGTCGATAGGACTGTGATGGAATTCTGTGGCTTACAATCATTTGTAGAAATATGCTGGAGGTTGCCAATGGTTGTCAATAAACGGTTGTAATACGGTGCCAACGGCAGTGTCGGAAGCGTCGGTCACTACGGACAACTGTGCGTTAGGAGAAGGTTGAACGAGTAAGGTTACTTTGCTAACGCGTTCATTGGCTGGATCCTGAATCTCCCCAGCTATTTTCATGTATCGAGATCGTCTAACGTTAGTCGAGACCAATTGTAGCTTTCCTATAATACACTTTGGTTCTCTGGAATATTCATATTCTTGTTGCACTTTGGTGCTTATTGCGTATATCTGAGAACCATTAGTTTAGTGCATGTGTGCACTAAAGTACAAATACTTTAGTAGGAATGTCACTAAGAGTCACTTACGCACTCTAGTTGTCGTCGATGCGATGACGAGACTCTTCTGGTGATTGCTAATCAACACTGAGGTCTTTTTGATATGTTTTGAGGTCATAGGAGTTCTGAATGTTTACGTCCCCCACATGGAGAATAGAGTGGCCGGAAATCCTCTGCAGTAAATATTTAATGTATACAAAAAATAGCAATGATTCAAAGACTGTTTTTTGTACATCTACTGAGGTAAGCGCGAGGGAGGAGAGATTAGACAGACAATAACCCGAAAGATTCTACCATTTATGGATGAAGCCATCCGGCGATGAATAGAATTTTTTACACCATATGCCTCAATCTCCTGTAGAAGTGGGCTGTTTGGTACGTCGTCGAACGCCTTAGAGAAGTATGAAAGACTGATGTCTCATATATGATCGTGATCTTCAACATTCGTTACATGGCATATAAAGAGCGGCATGTCCGTAATGTAGGAACATTTTAATAGGAATCCGTGATGAAGTACAAAGATGATACTGTCGTCCCCATATAGATTTAGAAAGTCCCAATCAAGAAAACGAACTATAATGTTACATGCAATACTCGCCCAGGCTGATTGGTCGACTGATGGCAAGAGAATGTGAATGGCCGAGCTTAAAACAGGGATGGCAGTAGTTTTTCCATTCTTCGGGAGTGTAGCCAACACAAAACGTTTGTATAAAAGTGATCACTTTATTTTTGGCAAATGTAGTAGACGGTATTTCCAGAATTAGTGGATGTGTCCTATCTGCGCCCAATGAACTAAGTGGGTTATACTTAGAAAGCAAAACCTGTACATCGTGCACCGAGAAATTAGCAGAAAAACGAAGTTACTTAAAACTTCCTGAGGGTACACGCCGAGAAGACCTGTTGCAGTGTTAAACGACGGCATACCGTACTCTTATTAATTTGGAGACGACATCTTTCAAAGACAATTTTATCGCCCGATTAACTTAACGAAAGAGGTTAAAGTGGATTATTGAGAGGACTGTACGTTCAATTTTAATAATGCTTCTTGTTTAAGCGCATATTTTTAAGCGCATCTTATTGCGCTTGGTGGCAGTTGCGATGGATTTCCTGGTTGCAACGATTGCACACTTCCAAAAACGTCAGCATCTCCGGTTTTATCGGACTACCCTTGCAGAGAAAATATTTACATGCATCTATCGATAAAACGTCGCTGGACAAAACGTTGTAATCGCTTGCGAGCACTGAAACTATGCTGAAAGAACTCAGCACAGTGTTATATAATTTATCCTAATAGCACCCCCAATATGACACGTGGTCAACCGGAACAAGTTATAAATGAGTACATAAGATGTTGGCCAGTACGTCTGGCTCGATCGGTCAACTGCCCCTAGAGGGGTCGAGTACGGGAAAAGGTTTCGCACGATACATTCAAGTGTTTCAGGACTAAATTAAATAACTCAATCAATGTATACAGCTTAGCTAATTCTCCTTCTAGCGACGTGAAATCCTGATTGATATGTGGTGCGCGAAAGGAGCAAATGAAAATATTTACATTCAAAGTGCATTGAACAACCCTTTCACTTTTGCTTAGCTTACATTTAGTGCACCCGTGTGACGTCCACCGCGTGAATACAGCTGTGTGCATAACACTATTATCATACCTCAAGCGGCCAACGCTCGATTGCATAGTTGAATTGAGCATGTAACTACCACAAAAATCCTGCATATATCTTCCTAGGCAACGTTTAAATTCGTTACAATGTGAAAATTTCTAATCCCTCAATAGCTGCTTCGAGTTCTGAAACTAATTTGTTAACTACAGCAAAATAAATGAACCATTTGAATCGCTGAGTTGGCCTTCAGTTGAATATAACGGTGAACTATATTAACACATATTCAATCAAACCTCTATACAATAATTTATTCAGTTAAATTTAGAAATATCACGCAGATTGTATAAGCAAATTAACAAAAACCACTGTTTCCAGGGTTGGCTTTCCTTCATATGAAGGTTCCGGAAAATTCAATAGAAAGAATCAGCATCAATTTTGGGTAAGAAGGCACAAATAATATTACCGAATTTTCTATAAAAATCGACAGGTTTCACTTTGTTGCATGAAAAGGTGTTCGGAATTATTCGAATGAGACGCCTCTGATATTAAAGCCGCATTGTTTGCTAGTGGTAAAAGAGGATGACCACTATGGTAGTCGTTGATTGGTTAATTTTGGGCAAATGCACGCCTGCTGACAGGTTTCAAAATGATCCCCAATAAGAATGTTTAACACGTAGTTTGCTCACACCAAAGTGACGGTTGAGATGTTCACTGCAAATATGATATGTATCTGTATATTGTTTCGGTAACTTAAATATCGCCCGTTCCTTGGACTTATATTTTTCTCCACTCCGGCCCCCCTATCTTCTGGTTAAGTGAAAGGTATCGGTTAGTACCAGTGTAACGCGTACAATCATTCTTTTGTACGTCGCGACGACGCTAACTTCGTATCAAACGACACACCACTTCCTTCGCCATTTCAATGCACGTTAATTTCTTGACAGACCCTGTCCTGTTAGCGTAGTACCTGTAACAATCGACGGGCCATATTATTTGCTATCACATGGACACCGTCCGCTTATCTACCTGACATTTCTATTCACTGCTAAGACTTCACCAGCCAAGTTATTTCAATCTTCACTACATTACGGGAGAACTGAACGAACGGTAATTTTTGTTGTTATATTTTTCATCGGTAATTTGTTTTTCATTTAATTGCACCATGGAGAACACAGTTCATTTGGCCATTAAATTCGTGGGTGCCATTTCTTGCGGGTGCTGGCATATTCCCCTTTAAACGCCAGCGTGTGGTTCCATCAATTTGAAGACGTATTTTTCACGAGACGTATCACCTAGCAGTCTAACGAGTTTTGTGCAAAGTTCTAGTATTTCTAGTGATGTAGTGGAAGAAATTAAAAAATCTCTTGAAACACATCCCCTCCCTCAAAAACCACACAATTTCATGCGAGCGTCAGTTATTTCATATACAAGATAGTCAAAGACAAAATGTTTTGGAATTTGTTTACTACCGTACAGCTAAGAGGCAGAACACACAACTTTTACGGTACATTAGTAGCCTTCTGAGTGTCCGGAAGCTTGAGGATGATATTTTGAAAAACTTTGGTTGGAGAAACTGTCGTCCAACATGTGTCAACTCTTAACGGCTTTTGCAAGAAGAAGTACTCTGGAAATGGTGGCTAATATGAGGGGGAAAGCCATGGAAAATTACTCCTACCAACCCGGTGGTATGTCATATCCAAACTCCGTGAGAAGATGGCAAGTCAAACAGATGACTTTGGGCTAAAGATCGCTATCAGAAAAATGAGTACCAAAGCTGACCAATTAATGGAATAACCATGTCGAAGGCACATGGCAGACGGCGTTCTAGATCGAAATCTCGTGGTCGTACTAGATGACGCTGATACCATCAAATTCCGGCAACAAGGCGATGAACTGTGAGAAGCCATGCACTTTCGTCTCTCGTCCTCCGCCGCAGTCAACTCCCGGAGCCAGTCCGTGACGGCGACCACTGTGACTGGCCGACCACTACTTGAACGCCCCCTATGTTTGAGGAGCAGACGTTTCGGCACCAAATTCATTCTCTGTGCCAATGTCAAGGTCAACGTCATTCCATGTCCACATGTCTCCGCCGAACCCGCGAGTCATGCACTTGTCGTCGCCAACCAGAGTCAGGTTAAGACCTACGGTGAAAAATTGCGCACCGCTGACCTCAGCCTAAGGCGACGGCTGACAGTAGTTGTTCATCCTGACCGACGTTAAAATGCTCATCATCGAGGTGGATTTCTTTAATTAGTTTATGACACTTGGCTGGGATCTAATGGCGCGGATTAGTTTATAACGTTACTTCCCTTTCTGTTCATGAAGTCTAAACCAAAAGCAACTTGTTCGATGTAAGCCTTATCATTCCGGAAATCTCCAATGACTCGTTTATTTTCAAAGGACATTCCTCAACTCCCAAAACCGTCCGATTTTCCCAGGTCAGTGCTGCACACCACGCAGCATCACTGTGATGAACATGACTGACGTGCTTTGTCTCCTTCTGTTATGCAACTTGTTTTACTATTCCTACATCCTGTACAATTGATTGACACGTACACTTCGATGATATACATTCCGTGTTGTTGCGCCTAATTGTGTTCTACGATTTTTATACTATCGATCATTATCCTATATAGTATAATTCTAATTTTAATATTCGGCGTCGCACTTTCACACTATTCACAATGATTACTGAAATGGATCGATAATCCACTAAATCAAATGCTGGAGAAGTGGAGGATTATTTGGGAAGGTTTGAAAAATGGTGCCCCACAAAATCTGATTTGGATAAGAAGAAGAAGGTTGCTTTCCTTCTACGTTTCATCGGCATGGAAGCTTATGCCCTTGTCAAAAACTTGGCTTTCCCGAAGTCACCAATCAATTGTTCCTATCCCGTGCTAAAGAAAATGCTCCTCTAACACTTCAAACCGGTGAATTTTGTGGCAGTTGAAAGAGCTAAGTTCATTGTGTTGATTCGGTTTGAATCTCAGTCGATTCGTGATTTCGTCCTACAATTGCAAACGCAAGCAGTCAGATGTGAATACGGCATCCAGTTAGAGGATCAGCCACAAAATCGGTCGATTGCTGTATTAACCTGCGAGAGCTACAACAGAAGCTTCTCTTGCATCATGATCAACGATTCTAGGTTATTCGTAAAGTGTGTGAACGGTATGAGGATGTAAAATAAGTTAAGAAGACTACTGAGGTTCTCTGCAGTTATTCTAAAGGCAACAATGCAAGGCCGAAACAAGATAACACATTCAAACTGTGTACTGATTTTCGTGTGCAAAGATTATCCGTTTAGTTTTTAAAAGGAAGTAATGCGAACTCAGTTACACAACAGTTTGCAAAGTGCGCATCTTGTGGACGCAGTCATTCCCGGTATTCATGTCCACAAAGACAGGCAAAGTGCTTCGGCTGTGACAAAGTGGGTCATATTCAATCGGTATGTAAGTCTAGACATTTATGTCACTTAACGACAAATTCTAATTCCAGCCACCGCCAAGATGACGTTATCGTTCATTCTCCCGATTAACCCACCCATGATTATCGCCTCCTTTCTCTGTTGAAACGATTTTTTGACTTCAACGTGGCCATTAACCCAAAGAAGTGTAACTTTTCAGTTTTTTCTCTTTCATGCCTTAGTCACATTACTGATTACAATGGGTTCAAGCCAGATTTACAACGCTTAGCTCCATTAGTGAATGCACCGTCACCTACTAACCTTCATGAATTCCGCTCTGTTCTGGGTGCACTCCAATACTGCTCACGTTTCATTCCAAATTTCGCTCCATGTGTCACTTTTCTGTTCCACATGTTATCCACCAACAACTTTTCTTGGTTCACTAATCACGAATTAACGCTCGGTGCTTTGCTTCACCATCTTCAAACTACTGCTGTTTTAAAATCGCTTTCTGCCAAAGATCATTCAACTGTAATTACCGATGCTTCTCCCACTGGAATAGGTGTGGTTCTTGAACAGTGTGGTAGATCCGTTATATGCATTTTACGTCGTCTGTCTAAAGCCGAACGTGGGTATTCTCAGACCCAGCATGAAGCCCTTGGAGTATATGGGGCTGTTAAAAGACTTCACAAGTACCTTTTTGGACTCTCATTTACTATTGCAACATGAAGCCTTGAAATTTCTGTATCATCCCAGCAAATCGCTGGCCAGGTCATCTGCTGCCATGGTGCAACGTTGGAGCATTGCCTTCAGTTCCTACAATTATACAATTATTCATCGTAGTGCAAAAGCTATTCCCCATGTTGATTACCTGTCCAGATTTCTGTCACCTGACTCAAACTCTGATAACGCTGACTGTTTACTAATTCAACCACTGCCAGTAAAATGAGATGCACTTGTGTGCGGTACTCGTAAATTCTTTGATCCTATTATCTCTGTCTTATGACATGCCTGGACACAGCAGGAGCAGCGTAGACTTCCCGCATTTTATTGTTGCCGTGAAAGTTTGTCCTTTACTCCAGATGGATTGCTGTGTTTTGATGATCGTGTTGTTATTCCACCGACTCTCAGATCTGATATCCTTGCGGACTTGCATCCCGGACATTTGGGAGTTTGTAGGATGAAGTGGCTTGCATGCTTATCTTGTTAGTGGCCGGAATTAGGATCAGATATTAAGCACAGTGCCAAGAACTGTACGAAATGTATACACAGGATTCATACGAAACAATCACGATGGCTTCCGTGGCCTGTTACATTTGAAACGTTTCGGAGAGTTCATGCTGACTACTGTGGTACTTTTCTGGGGAAATACTATGCCTTAGTGATTATTGATGCTTACTCTATATGGCCTGAAGTTTTTCTCACCTCATCACTGAGCGCAGACTTTACACAACGTGCGGTGAGAAAACGATTCTGTCGCGAGGGTGTACCTGATGCTTTGGTCACCGACAGTGGTACTCACTTCACTGCCAAGTCTTTAGAGAAATGGATTAATGGACTTGGGTGTCGGCATTTGTTTACTGCTCCGCGACATCCACAATCCAATGGACTTGTAGAAAATTTTGTACGCACACTGAAATTTGTCATTGACTCTCTAACACCAAACTCATTTGTGGAACTCGATCGAGGAATCGGTAATTTTTTCATGCAGTACAGAAAAGCATCACATTCGGAAACTGGAAAGAGTCCCGCAATCCTTTTTAAATATCGTTCCCTGCGTACAAGTCTTGACTGTGCAAAAACAACCGATGTTACATATTTCAAAGGCAACGATTTACGTCCTGCTGACGGAATAGTTCTTTCTTCTCATGGAAATCGCATGGTTAATATTGTTGACTTGGAAGACCTTTCCTACCATCAAAGACATGTAGGTCAGGTTGATTGCAATTCTAGAGGTCAATCTGTCAACAGAAGACCTGTTGCTTCGAATTCTAACCAGTCTTTTCTATATGATCCTGTTGCGTTGAAAGCAAACCACACTACTGAAGTACAGTCTATTCCTGAAGTAGACGAAACATTCGAACAACTGATAGTCAGAAGATCCGAACGTTTGGAATCAAGACCACCACGGAATTACAAATATCCGCACGCTCATTCAGTGTGTGGCGGATGTGATGAACATGACTGACATGCTTTGTCTCCTTCTGTTATGCAACTTGTTTTACTATTCCTACATCCTGTACAATTGATTGATACGTACGCTTCGATAATTTTATATCGTTTATTTTGAAGAGCAATATACACAACTTCGTTCAAGAGAAGAACAAACGGTGACACCAAAAATAAGCAACAGATATGTAAAAGGTGAATGTAAAAACAAGCTGTCTGTCAAATGTGAGACGCTGCGTAGTAAACAACACTGAACAAATGACAAGTCCTCTCACAAGAATAGCA
>JTDE01006791.1:22109-33368 GCA_014338405.1 Paragonimus skrjabini miyazakii | reverse complement strand
AAACGTTGACTACCATACTTTTCACCCAAATGTTGACTGGATTACTAGAAGGTCTGTTGGTTGTTCATTCAGTCGATATGTTGGAAGGTTAGAGTTTGTTATCACGATTAACGGAATTGATTGGGTGAGTTAATTGAAGTTCCTTATCTGAAGCGTCAATAGCCCTCCAGCACTTCTCTAATCTAAAAACGAGGGTGGAAGCGAATCATGTGGTCAATAAGCAGTGCATGATTTCCCAGGATACAGTTGTTTGCTTTTGTGAGATCATCCGCAACATTACTGTCAGTGATGTACCATCTGGTTACAGGTTTTACTTGACTAACTGGCATAATCTATCTTTATGTAATTACGCCTGAATCGAATGTTTGGGATTGTTCCACATTCTGTACTTTAAGGAATGTTTCATAGAAACTCAATAGACATAAGCTGAACTCCTTCTCATTCTACAGCGAAACACACACGGTTTTTCAGAGTGGGTGACTTGTTACTCAAAAACGTGTGTGACATTATACCTACAGCCGAATATCCTGTTAATTGCACACTGAAACAGACAGTATCAACCGTATTGTTAGCAACGATTTACGAGAAATTACACTTACCATGAGGCATGATGTTATGAAATTGATGGTTCACTGAATTTTGTAAGCAGTCCTCGGGATGCACAGGATGTCTAACGGATAAATGAGCATTCGGATTTTGCTCCTCGCTTTGCCTTACGGATGTCTAGTATACGTTACGATTGTCGGAATACTATTTCCCAGAAACATGGTATTGTAAGCACAATGATGTAATCCGATGTGGACGAGTCAGGTGAAGTTCTTAGTATGATGAATCGTCAACCATTTGCGCATCCACAATTTCATCCAATGAACGGCAATGAATTAAATGGACGTGCATCGGTCAGAAAATAACATGGTTACTAAATCTCACGAGAATGTAATCGGATGACCATAATCGGCGTTCATTAGGAGAACAGTGTATGGTTTACCAGTGGATTGGTATGTGCAGAAGCCGAATTAAAGAATGATTAGGACGAGAAGAGTAAGATTGAAAAACTAGTTGTACCGAGATCCAGTGGAAGGTGTGGAATATATTTGGAGAGATTTGAATAGAGGGTGTGAATTGTGTCGGATATGAATATTTTCAGATAGCATTCGGCATATGGTGAAATGATGGGAACTGATAAGATCGACGAATTGTTTTCTGGGAATTCGATTTTGATGCATTGGGTGTCTGATGAAAAGTATGAAATCGTTTGTGAACGCGCTTTGGAAATCAACTGATGAACAATCCATCAAGAGCATTCAAGCATTAACAAATGAAATAGCCAAGTGATGTGGGATGGGGAGAGCGAGTGTTGAACAACGAAAATAAACGGATAATTTTCGGGTATTGGCAATTGCATCGTTAATATGAGTTGACCGTTTCATGTTATTAGTCAAAGTACTCCTCAGATATGTAACAGAACGATGTTTAAATATGTTTTCTCTATTTAAATGAAAGGATGAGCAAGCGTTGGAGAGCTCGTTATGTTGGTTCTGTTTTACGAGGAAGAACAAGATATCAATACATTTGGATGCGGTGAGGGACAGACTGTTGTACTGCACCGATTGGTAGATAGATTGAGCTGTCTAATGGATCGTTCGATTCCAAACCCCATATCATCTGCGTGTTTGGTACTGCATTTTCGATTGTGAGGTGGTATGAACGTTAGATCTACTGGACATACGTTTGTGGATTTGCTTATACCCACACCGGAGTCAGTTGTGTTTGTGTATCGACAGGGTTTGATCAACGGATTTAATAAACTATTCTCGGTTTGCATAGTAAACATGTAAGCTGTCCTCATTTTTTGTTTGCCTCATGGTTTTTTTTAATGGGTTGAAATTTTATACCTATGAACACCTCCGAGCGGATCGCCGTAATTTAATTTTATCCATACAGTTCCAAGTTTCTCCTCAAGCGATGTCTAATTGGGATGAATTTTGTAGTTGTGGGCGAATATCGGCCAGTTAACTGTCATCCTTGTGGTTTAGCTTAATTCAATTGAACAAAACAATGAGAAGAGGCAATTCACGTGATGTTCTCCGAAATAACGTTTCGTACATTCTGATCACACATGAACATGTAACTAATTTTAAGCGAGTCAAAATTCCACGGAGCGGAAATCATGGCTTAAGGGATTAAACAGACAGACACTAAAAATGAAAATGAAAATTGTGGGAATGCCGACTACCGAGGTAGCCGCAGTGTTAACACAGATTGTTTTTGAATACACAGGGGGGGGACTGTGACGTTTCATAGCCAAAGCCTCAGCAACCTGGATTATGCGTTTCCGATTGCTCCGAAAGATCACCGAGAACGAGTCAGGAACTTTGACTGTGTCCTGTTTGCGAAGCAACCTTTTCCCGTAACAAATTGTCCTGTTTGTATTATTTGCCCTGCAACGGAAGTTGCGGGGTGCCGTCCATTGGAATCTACATAGGGTGCTGGCGTTTCTAACTGCATCTCCAGCTATTTGAGTACATGCTCCTTGATACGAACAGCTAGTTGTCGGTTTGTCCTCCCCATATAGCTACACGAGTATTTGTACAAACAGTGAGATGTGACAAACGTACACTGTTTGTTCGTAACCTGGGCGACTGATAGAGTTCTCGTTCGTTGTATTACACACAACTTTACAGCGCTATAAGTCCTGGAAACAGTCGCTGTTAGACGCTTCCTCGTCAATGTTGACCAGCTGTCCCCCCGAACGGGAGTTCTAAATACACTGTTCTCTTCGGTACCGTCGTCACTTCTTCAGTTGGGATGATGGCTTTGCTGTAAATTTTAATAAATCGCAGGGGGTACCCGTTGACTTGCAGAGTGTCTGTTAGTAAGCCTAACTCTAGCCGTAGGTTGTGTTCAGTGTAAATTCTCCGTGCTTTGTGGAAAAGCGTCCTGACTAGACTTCTCTTATGCTGCATCGGACAGATGCTTTCAAAATGTATGTACTATCCAGTCCAGTCGTTTGATGTTGGACGATATTCGGCCGTTACTTTTATTCAACTGATGTGATGACTGCCATACTCCCCCGCTCAGCACAATTACGGTATGTAAATCACTGAATGAAGAACTCACTCAGAGTTTGACAAAGACAATTAGCACGTTGCTTGGGAATGATCGCTAGTAAGTTCCTTAGACCAGCTTGCCTTACAGATCTTCAAACGAATAACCTCTTCAAAACTGGTTGGGCTCTTAGTCTGAGTTGAAATAGGAGAGAAATACTCTTACATCTAAGAAAAGATGCTTCGTCGTCCTGCTAAAGACACAACTAAACTAATCAACATGGACAACGTGTTTCTTGTCTGTTAAGATCAATCCAATCAGCTTTTCCATGATTTGACCAACCTCGTATCAGATTCTTTCACCTAGCAATATGTTGATGTGTATCAAATTCAAACAATTTAAATCATCAGTAATCTAAAATATCGCCTAGCAGGTTTAATGAGATCGGAGATCTCGACCTGTCTAGGAAGTCCTAATCGCGGGGTTATCGATTGGAGTTAACAAACAGTAACTGTGTCCCCATTTCGAGACGACCGGGCAACCTGATCATTATTCACAAGCGAAAGTGGTTGAGTGTTCACATATGATAATTCGGTCGTGCCTAACGTGAGGTCAATGGCGCAGTGGTAAACACGGTTGCCTCATGAACAACATGGTTTATTTCAAGTTGAACATCACCCACAATTGATCGCAATGGCGAGGATATGCACTACTGATGAGCTCTAATGAGAGCGAAACCCGAGTCTAGTGCTTCTTTTCGAAAGGGGCCGACTGGAAAGACTATGGGAATGCGACAGCTGCGATCAACTGTGGGTGATGTTCAACTTGAAAATTTAAATAATATCAAAATGATTTTGAAATATACTTTACTGCTGATTGATTTTGTAACTTGTAACTCTTCTTCTACTCCGTGTATCCTCTTGAAGCTTGCGGAACACAATCTGTCTGGTCGAATGAAGACCGTTTCTGAAGGGCATTGGTAATTCGAACGAAAATGCTGGCTGCCACTCATGAAAGACAACAATTTTCTGGATGTCTTAGCCATAGAACCATTTGTTAAGGGTCAATTCATTATAACTACTCTCATCCACTTTTTGGAACATGTGGAAAATCTGTTGACAGAGAAAACAGACGACGGGCACCTCTTGACAAAGCTGCCGTCATAGATTCCAACCCTGAACGAGGTCATTCACAGATTAAAGGGAGACATGTCGAAGTAATAGTGGCGACCATTGGAAATGTTAAGACAAGCGTGCTTCCCACATACTTTGCAGTAAGTTCGTTAGATTAATTATCTTTGTCCTGAAACCACATTCTCGAACGTTCTGCTAATATTAGTTTGACTTAGCTTCATCAGTTACTATAATGCAGTCTTACCAGTCACACATACTGCTGAGGTCTCCTAAAGCAGCTACTAGAAAACCAGAAATATAATTCGCCAGAATTATTTCAGAAGAAGAAGCTTGCTTTCGAAATCCTATTGACACCATTTGATTAAAAGCTGGATGTCACAGTTTTGAGCTCCCGACATGTCTTCGTGGCTCAGCCGATAGAGCACTGGCCGCTTTTGGGCACGTTGTTTCTTACCTGGGCCAAATCCATCCGGAACTCTGCTTTTTATATTATAGTCTGATCGCAAGCTTCGAACATACATTGACATCCCACATAGTTCAGAACGTTTCATCGGAAGTCTTCGTTTGTCTGATGAGATTATTCGTCACAGCCAAACCATCAGCTCCGTACCTATCGATTCACGATGATCAAGCACTGAATTAAGAAAAAGCAATCAAATCAGCCACTGTAAAGTGAAGAACTATAGTGCTGCTTATCCTACAAGGCTGGATTCTTTAGGCTAGAATGTTATTCTCGTAGAATGAAAACTGCTAAAGGAAATGTTGTTGATAGGTAACCTATTTGTATTAATGACTCAATGTTTGACAAATGACAGTGGATGGTTTAATGCATCCTGCAATTAAAACCCGTTTCAATTCTAAAAGAAATAACCAGTATCACACAACTTAGCCAGAGCACGATATACTGATGGAAAATTTGGCAGAACATTATTGTGCGTTGTGATATATACGTGTCTACCATGTATCAGTAGGAAAACTATTTGTTATGAAGGGACATGATGTTCATCAGATGCATGAACGTTGAGTTTGACGATGCTGAATGCACTTTTGTAAACTCATTAAACCGGACGTTAATTTCCTTCGTAACGAAACACTCCACCCAGCGTTATGTCTTGTTAGAGCTCACCAGTAGTACACGGTATACTAGGCATGGCCGAATTACGTTATCTGAATGCCCGATCACTTTCTTACGTTCGTGGGTAAAGCTGATGCTGCCGAAACATCTCGAGAGAGGAGAGGGTAACTGTCGCTTAGCCTCAGTTGTTCACTCCCCGACAAAAACTTCTCAGCCCAGTCAAACTCCCCGATTTACGTTAGCATGCCAAGTAACAGCTTAGATTACCATATAGCTGTCAACCTATGAGATAAATAACACAGTGGTCAATATGGTTACCTCATGACAACATGAACAGAAGTTCAGATTTCAGTCATGAAAAAAATAGACGCTAAAAATGAACTATGACAAAACGGAAAGTAATCTTGAATGATTCTTTCCAAAATACACTAACTGGAAAGCCTATTTTAATGTGAAATTTACGGCTAACTTTGAGCAGTGTTTATTTTGAATCAGCTAAATCCCCGTGTTGTAATTAGCAACACCAATACTGGTTAGGGTAATGATAGACGAATATCACCTCGAATGTCTGTGAATTGATTACTTTCGTCCGAAGTGAAGCCATCTAGATGTCGGTTGTCTACGCGATTTCAACTTGTTCCACCGTAATGATATTGATTAGATGACTGAAGAGATGAATTACTTTGGATACAGTTTACAACGACTGAGGAACTTACTGTATGAAGATAAGGCAAAGATAAGCAATAAACTGTTGGTCGGGGATCTTTGGTTCATCATGCCACAAATGGATTATTCACATTTCAACTCGACTGTCAACTCGATGGACCTAAATGAAGAATTGGAAGAGTAGTGAACTTCAAGCGAAAAAATCGGTACAATTTGAGGTACCTATGGGAGACTGTAATGTAAATATCATCAAATAGGATATGGCACATACTTCCGAAGATTATAGTTAACAAGATGACGATAAATTCACCACTATTTGTACAATCTAAAAAGAAGCAACGTGTGTGTTGTGCTCAAAATCATATCACATGACACAGTTGGAAAAATGTCTTCGAGCATTCTAAAGGGTTTGAACTGTTAGTACCAGGATGTAGTCAAAGGGTCCAGCGCATAGTATAAACGATAAGAGATCGCCCGTTTTATATAAACTTTGGAATTCTAAATAGGGCGGAACTCTTAGACGTACATCTAGCCAATGTATACTCAAGTGACACCACTTTGTAGTCAGTAGAGCAGTTAACTTCTGGTGCTTCAAGAGGACAAATGCGACTAGGTGAACGAAACATTAGCAAAGCCTAGATTTAATCCAGTTGATAATCAACAGAAACTATTGTCCAAAGAGTGTATAATACAATAACCCAGCTTACAAAGCGAAAGACGAGTTAAAAGAAATCATTTACCAGGTTTGAAGTGTTTTGAGCAAAAGTGAACCTGACAGTTTAATTGGCTACTGATGAGTAGTAGGGGATTTTGATTATCATATAGATTGAACATCATCCACAATTGATCACAGCTGTCGCATTCCCATAAACATTCCAATGGCGCAGTGGTAAACATGGCTGCCTCATGAACAGCGTGTCTGTGGTTCAAGTCCTGGCAGTGGCGAGGATATGCACTACTGACGAGCTGTAATGAGAGCGAAACTCGAGTCTGGTGCTTCTTTTCGAAAGGGGCTGACTGGAAAGTCTATGGGAATGCGACAGCTGCGATCAATTGTGGGTGATTTTCATTCTATATGATAATCAACATCCTCTACTACTCATCAGTAAGCAAATACCACCCAACAAGTCAATGATTTATGTGATTTCAACTTGGAGGGGTCATCGATTGGAATTAACAGACAGTAATTGTGTCTCTTATCGAGACGATCGGGCAACCTGATCACTACTCACAAGCGCAAGTGGTTGAGCGTTCACATATGATAATTCGGTAGTGTCTAATGTGAGGTCAATGGCGCAGTGGTAAACACGATTGCTTCATGAAAAGCGTGTCTGTGTTTCAAGTCCTGGCAGTGGCGATGACATGCACTACTGACGAGCTCTCATGAGAGCGAAACTCGAGTTTAATTGGTCTCATAAATAAACATTGTGTTCGAATGCGGAAAGGAAGTGATTGTCGTAAATCATTCTGACCGTAAACATACGGAATATGTCTCTTTGTCAATATGGGACCTTTACACTTGACGGTCCTTACTTCTTGCCATTTTATAAGGTACTCTGAAAGTTATCACTTTTACCGCTTTAGTCAAAAATTCATCGATCCGAGCAAAACTGTTGCAAGTATAGCCAAAACCATGTGAGCTCATACTCGTAAGAAAAAATGAATGGAGTATAATGATTTGTACAAAGAGGCCGGCATCAAGATCCGCTGTGATCGAGGGGGGGCTACTCACTGATATTGTTGAGGCGTGGTAAACCTTTACTTGTTAGAATGAAACCATTTGTGAAAAATCAAAACTTCTTCTGAAATGAAACCAGAAATCAAAACAGTAAGTCTTTAAACAACGAGTACTTTACCAGCTGAGCTGGAAAATTGTGCCAGCAGTTCGGGAATTTCCTAGTTGCCCATCAAGCCCACTGTTCTTTACGAGATCTATCAAACGATCAACAAGACTAAGTACGTCATCATACAACTGGTGACCTCAAAAATGTCAAGTCTCCCAAACCAGTTATCTGTAGTACGGATCATTGATCCTTATCCGTAAACCACTAGGACCATGACTATCAGTTTTAACCCACTTTCATCCCAGTGTTAACAAACGTTCAGGGCAAAAACAGTTCAGGGAAAGAGGCTGGTCATTCCTATAGATCAACTGCTTTTGGGTAATTTCCTGGAAAGAATAATGCTGACGTAAGAACTAGAAGGAATCAGGGTCATGTGAGGGAATGTATTTGTCAAACAATGTTTCAAAGAGATTAACTACCTTGTAATGAAATACTTATTTTGCGAACACGTGGTGAAGATTACGGTTTTAATGAGTCAAACGTCTATGAGTTAACATCTATGGAACTTCGTAGTGACTAAACTAAAAAGCGTGATACTTGAGAACAGTAAAATAGGGGGTCACATCTAAAAACTGAATAAACTGAAAGCTGATGAGAACAACTCGGTAAATAACACCAAGAGACATTAAGACCATATACAAACCATGAAAGAGTTATCAAAAGTAGTAAGGGTTCAAAATGACAGTAAAAAATGACAGGATCGGAATTTTCAATCACAAGTCAACAACATGGTTCAATTAGAAGCTATCCAAATAATTCTAAACTTTAGGATAGTTAAAACAGTTCGATGCTGATATGATGATCAGTGGAACAAATATAGAACTTAGCTGAAAAAGATTATGTACTACTTTTTACGATAAAAATCACGCGTGATTGATTGATGAGTTTCGGATCATTTCTACATTTTCGTTAACCTTTTCACTAAATTCCAATATGTCAATTACTGTCAGAGCTATAGGGCTCAGTAATATTATCTGCCCATCTGTATTTGATGAATTCGGAATTGTTTTTGTGTTTTTTTTTCTCTTGTAAATAAAATATTGAGGAAATAACGACACTCTGAAAAACCATGAGGTTTTCTAAAATGGTAAGTTAGTTGTAAGTATTCACTCTAATGTGCGCAGATAATCAACAGAAGCCATCTCTAATTGATACAACGATACAACGATACATAAGTTGCAATAACCTACAAGGATTTGGCATCTGGAAGATTTCATTACAATTAGAAAAGCAGTCTTTCCATGTCTGTCTGGCAGTGATGGAAGTTCATTGAATTTGATAAGCAATAACATACACTGTAGAAAACAGGAGCTGGTAAGCGAATTGAGGTGAGTAAAATGAAGCTGGAAATAATAATTTTCAACAACTTTGAGGACAAAAGTAATCTTCAAGCATTTCTGATTGTATATAAAATATTCTGGCAAGTTTACCCTTCTCATGCTGACGTAAAGTGTTCTGGTGTATTGTGTAATGGTCAGTTAGTAACAAGAGAATGTGCTTTGAGTTATTTGGTGATGTAGATCAGTTTAGTGGTCAGTAACTTAATGTCGTCAAACGTACAACATAGTGCTTGCTTAAGTTTATCACGTCTTGAGTGTATGCTGTACCTCATAGTTTCTTGTGTTCAAATGGCATTCACAAGTTAATCCATATTCCCTCAGGTGAGTTGTTAAACGTTTAGATATGCCAACTGATCGCAATTTCCTAAGTCACATTGAATCAAGAAGTATGCATAAACGACTGGCCATGCCTGATAAACAGAGCATGAGGTTTTTCATAGTTTGACGAATTAATCAAAACACGAGGTAATTAAAACGGTTTTTGATGACTTCGTCGATGGCTTACCAGTTTTGTCGGTCGTCTAAACCAGACAGATTCGGATGTCATGAACTAGTCGGAAAAAATGCTAGCACCTGACATGATAGTGTGGACATGACGTTACATTAAAATAATCAAACGATGAAACACGTGAAGTTGATACTCAGTCTGGTTGATGTGTGCTCTGAACTCGTGACAATCTGGTTGCCTCAATCTGATTGATTTAGACAATATGGGTGCACACGTTTTCGCATCGTCTATCTAAATGGTCACATACTAATAAACCACCGGAAAAATCTTGTGGTCAATAACTTGCAAGAAGTTCAAATCAAAACAGACAAGTATTCATTTAATTCTTAACCTAATGGAAGATGATAAACACATTATTCGTCGAAACCGAATCAACCTCTTTACGAGTAGGTTTCTCAGTCCCATCATTTAATTAAACAATCCTTCTGGTTAGACCGCTGTAGCTCATTGATAAGGACACCGATTGCTTTCCACACATTTCATGTAAGAATTTCGATCAGGACGACGGTCTTTCGTTAAATCTGGGTGACTGGATAGGTGGTTGAGTCGGCGAGTGATCACGTATGACATGTAACAGCAAATATTTTGTGGTGCCATAGACGGAAACAAAACAAGACATTTCTCAACATTCTACTTCACAAGCCAATCACAACTTAAGGGTCATGTACATGTCCATTTGGAAAGTTTTCCAATGAGATGCCCATACCACACTTTATTCTAGGACAGTCTCAAATTTTATCAATCTTGAAAGTCCACTCTTGTCACTTTGACCATTGTTGACCTAGTGAAAATTTGAAAAAGATCGTTGGAATGGTTGCAAACAATCCAGATGTGTTTCTTTAAACACACAGAAGTTATTTTATATGGGGCAATTGCTTTTAGCCTCTAATCTGTCGGATCAATAGCGTTCCGAATAGTTCACTTCAAAATAAAGTAACCGAAAGTTATTATCGTACAAACCACTTTTCACACACTCCACATGACCTTGTCTAACTAATGGACAAGACCAAACGCTAATGAATCACACCTAATTCCGCACACACTTGTTCAAGGGCTTCACTAACAGATGAATTTGTTAAATGAATGTCCGATCTTTGTCACACACTCTCCCTTGCTCATGATTGTTCTTCAGTACCGTTGTCTAGACCTCCGAATTTTAGTTGCGTGTCAGTTGGTCTATAGCCCTGAACACGTTAGTTTGCACACTCAGATTAAAAATTTTGGTGGAATTTCCTCACTAATGACACGTAGACCAACAGGTCACCAGTGAGTAAACGATGGGGATGTGATTTGCGTCCATCGAAGTTACCAGTGGGGCAGTGCAATTGGTCCTAAAACTGGACTGCTGATCTGTTTACTCTGGTCTCGAGGTAGAACGAGCCAGTAGCTACTTTAGGCTAAAAGCGGGTCTGCGGCCGACCAGCACAGATTAACATTGTGGTAGTTTGTAGTATGAACATTTTTGCAAAACAGCACTTCGAAATTAATCCGAAACGTTTATGGTTAGTTATTGTAGACACTACTCTAAAATGCGGTCGAGCTGATTACCTAGATATCATGGCTGGATCTAACTGTATAATTTGCCTGGGTAACGTCACATAATATTCATGCTCCTTCCATCCAAACATGAAATTTGTCTGGAAGT
>JTDE01006791.1:8341-22009 GCA_014338405.1 Paragonimus skrjabini miyazakii | reverse complement strand
TGTCTAAAACAGAAACGGTATTTTTTTACAAACAGTGACAAAACTTATTATTATGATTAGAAAACAATTCGTTGCATATTGCCATTTGATCATATAAAAAGAGAGCAAGACAAAAAGTTGACGATCGTTGGTATGTCGAATTAGGCAAATACTCACCAAAAAACTTTGATGAATAACGTGGTAAGCCTTAGTGCAAAGACTTAACAACATCGAGGATAACCGTATTTGTAAGTTCATTGATGTGCTTTGCAAATTGATGCAGTATAATGACGAATGTCAGATATCGTCAATTTTCATAACAGAGTTCACAACAAGAGTTCTAAGTCTTTCACCAAAAAACACAAAAACAGCTGAACGGAATTTTATTCATGGAAAAGTAAGACAATCTTGCGCGTGATTTAAAACCCACTCTCAGAAACTCAACTGAGAATTCAGTTGATTTGCACAGAACTTTAGACTTCTAACTTCAGCCACTCCAGAAGACATTTGGATAGGCCACAGCGAAGTGGAAATGAGAGTGATAACTGCGTGCCTTACATAATCACAAAGACGAGCTCAAAATTAGCCCAACTTCTATCGAGGATTGGTGAAGTGATAAGAAACCCAGTGGATCAACAGCTTTTAGGCAATAAAAACAAATCATCCAGGACTTAAGAATACTTTTCGAGTAACAAATTGATGATGTTCCTGCAATCAGTAGGGAAAATGTATTGAATTTATGAAGAAAAGAAAATAGTAGAAATGTTTCCGTCTGCATGTGTTCACTTGACAAACTGAAACAATGCACGTGTGTAATCGTATATCAGAATGCGTCGATTATCAGCCTACACAAACATCTCGGTTTTTCATCTTTAAGTAATGCCCAGTTACTATTCCCAGTCGTGATCAAGTCAAGTTGTGTACCGGGGCAATTTGAATGTTCCATTAAACTGCTTATAAACAAGAACATCTGTCGATACAATCAGAAACAGACATCTTACTTAATAACACCATTCTTGGTTAAGCTCTTGACACTCATCAAACAATCTGAAACGTTTCCATCTTGTTAATGGAATAATGGACAAAAATTGTGTTTGAAATTGTCATGTTCACAATACTCTTCAACTTCAGAGATTGATGCACATATACTACTCTGTCAAACAATCACCAAGATGTGTGATACAAACAAGAAAGAGTAGACATTAAATCCACCTTAAAAAATAAAAAAACCTAAACTTTATTAGTGACAGGTTAACAGTAGTTACGTAAAAAGTCAGTTTTATATAAACGGTTTCAACTACGTTTACATGGCTAAACATATACCATTAGATAATGTATTTCATGTATATTTTTATGAATACTTTTTAATTGAATCCTTCCAAGCAAACCCTTTGTGGAATTAATAGTGTCTTCCGTAAGAATATTTAATGCGATTGCAGGCCAACGGCTTCAAATATTAATTTCTGATGATGCACACCAAACCAATTACTGTGGCGTGTTTAATTCATTTCAACCTAGATCTGATTTCCCACCTAGCTCCCGATGAATTTAGGACATCGGTTTATTCAGAGTTTCTGATTATCATCGGGCTTCCATCATTTCAACTTTTAACGGGAAGGAGGTTCTTACCGACTTACTCTATTATCCAACTACATGACGTCCAGCCATTGTTTGACAATGCAGTAACTGGAGCTTCCTTTAATCTACAGTGCAGGTAATAACTAGTTACATTTTCAATGTCTATACGTTCGAAGCTGAAGCACTTACTAAAATATTCAATCAATATCACCGTCAAAATGTGAGTTTTGCATTTGAGAAACGAAACGAAAAAGAAAGGGTCTGTTTTAAAGGCATACAATTATTATCTGACACTAGCTGGCTTCTAAATAGCACAAAATCGTGCAATGTTAGCGTGACTCCGTGGATCTTACGTTTGTAGCTCACCGCATTAAACTATGGATCGGTGATGGCAATTTGTTTGATGTCGGCTGAACTACAATGGCGCCTGATCATGCTAACTTAGTGATAAGGTTTCTATACCGCAGATGGAAAACTGAACAGCTTACAAACATAAGAATACAGTGCTTAGGAAGTTTTCGTCACAAAGACATGTCAATGGACCCGCATCATTTGGTTTACGTGGTTAATCTGCTTAGGCAAAACACATGCAAATGTCAATGAGTGGTTTATTGTAGTACCCACTTCATGGATCTAATGGAGTCTTTCAGGAAAGTGGAACTTGTTATTTCGTTCCTTGTGTGCTTTTTGTAAAAAATTGTCAACCACAAAAGTTGACTGATGACTTGATGGCATCTTGCCGACAGACAAGATAATATGTTGGAATCTACAGCATGGGCCGTCAGCCCACTGCACGCACTGATAGTATGCATCTGAGTGAGATGTTCTGACGTGACTGCGTGCACAAACGTCAAACACAAATGAACATTTTGTATGGACAATGAAAACCATTGAAAAACAGTTGTGATCATTTATTGGATTAGGTGAAAGTTGGTTTCTTACAAACATATCCACATACAAACACGAACTGGAATTCGTTTGTCAAAAAGCCCATGACAGACGGCTTTTAGAGTCCTATGTGCCCCCATACGGACGTACTTTACTGACTAACTTCCAATTGTTGAGGGGGAAACATTCAATAACCCGGACACTTTTTTACCCAAGCCCACCTTCACAGTGTTTCTGACTATGTGTTATTTGCATTACGTTCTCGGACAATGGTAGACATTCAACTGTCTGTTGATTCTTTAACTAGTGGCTTCAATCTCTCTCTTTCTTGTCAGTACTATCCAATGCACAGCCTAACTCCGAGTTTAAACCAAGACGAGTGATTCGACTTTGACAAAGACCAGTAGGAGTAAACAAACTAGCTGAACTATTCTGAAATGGCACAATGCAATTAATAGAAAGCAGTGGACAGTTAATGAACTCGAGCTATCAGTCAAAACTCATAGTTTATTGTCTTGTGTTGGGAATAACTTTCCATGACTTCAATCACAATGTTAACATGAAAGAATCGGACAATATCGGTCAGTTTCAGGTGTTTAAAAGCTGTAATTTCGTCAGAATGACTAAATTTGACATACAGGATTCACAAAATTGAGGCATTTCGATTAACACGTTGTTATGAGATTAACAGTTTTTTCCGGTTTCTTGTTTCCACAGTACAGTATGCTTACGGAGATGTTTGAAATTCACACAGTCTACCAAACGAATAGCGAATTGAATTTCTGGGACTCAGTTTAATTACGTTTTGATGAATATCCTCGGAAATGTGCAGAACGGTAATAGGACATTCAGAAAATTGCAGAGGAATAATCATTTTAACAAGCAGTTTGTCTCAGTGACCATCAGCAACATTGCAGACAAGTACTTGGACCTATTTGAATATTATCGCGACCAGACACGCTGAAGATTCTAAACCCGTTACCTGTGAACAAGAACAGAATGATTATCCGGAAATTATTCTATGAGACCACAGGAATGAGCTTGCTGTAGATGGAGAAGGATGAAAGAATCATTTTCCTTAACGCTTTTTCGTCTGTTCTCCTAGGCTAAAATCGACCGCCTACTGTTAGCTGAATTGTCAGTAAGCAAACTCCCATTACAGATGATTCTTCAGTCCATCAGAGTCGACACATGCAAGATCTCGCGTACATAACAAAAGCGATATCTATAACCTCCAACAGTATGACGCGTGTATTCGTGACGGTCGATTTGCTATCCCTGAATCATCGGTACAATTACTTGGATCGCACTCATTCATGTGATCCAGCGTTGTTGTGTTTGATGCAAAACAAGGCAACGCAGGGTTCGACCCAAATAACTTTCTGACAGTGTGGTTTTCCCCATCAGGTTTATTCCTTCCTGTTTTCCTTCTTCTACGTACCAAGCCCTATTGAGTTCCACAAAAATTTCACATGCGTATAATAATCAAGTGTACGAACTAAAGACGATAAGGAATTGATTTCATGGAATTTACTAAGAAGGTCTTGACTGTGGTAGAAACTATGTTTAATAATTTGATGCCCAGAACATATCTCACTCTACATAAGAAAAAGAAACTCCAGAACCGAATACATCTGTGATACAAGGTTCCCCACATTTGCGCCGTATAACAGTGAAGAAGCAACATCAGAAGTAACCCTTATATATTTAGAATGATTTCTGTGAACTGACAATGGAGATGGGAAAATCAGTATTCTTGCTTTGTATCAGAGAAGAACTAATGGTAACAATGTAGTGTAACTTGTCTTGGTGTCTAGAGAGTTGCAGACCAATCGTCTCGAAAGTTTCTGTAGTAATCTGTTACCTGAAATGCTTTTACTTAATAGTGAACACTATGCGTTAGTCTCCGTCATCAGATTCCTTGATTTCTGCTGTTGGTCAATCAATATGTATCACACACGGTTTCTGATCCATCATTTTTTCAATGACCTGACTTGTAAACTAGGTCTCGCTCGTTTCTGTAACTGTTTCAGTAACTTGAGATAAATGCTATTTCGATTGACAAGTGCTTACTTAGTCTCTAAATCGTTGTTTTATTAAGTGCAAAGTGTATGACAAACCAGAATTGGGTAAGAGGGTGAGTTGAACAGAACGTTTAGACTTGACTCATATATATTATGTGTATATATACACTTCCGTTTTTCATGTACAGCTGTTGTTCTCTTCCGTGTGTCAATGACCCTGGTGGGATATGACCTTCACAAAGCACTCGGTGAACCCCCTCCTACGTATATATATATATATATATGGAATTTTTACTGGGGAACACGAAATTTACCATAACTTTTGAAAGCTGCCTGAATGTAGGCTAACTCTTAATTGTCCCCACATGAGATAGCGCTTCTGAACGGTGACGTGAGTACACAGAGGTACACTGAACTGACTCAGCTAAGCGATCACGATCTTGGCCCAACAACTAAGTGATTGCCTCCAATCTTCACGAATGTATTCGATTGGGCTATAAGCTAATGTAAGACTGAATCTTCTGCAAGTATTTCTTCTCAGACAATGAACCTCTGTACTATTAATCATGGCGTTGATAGCACAAAATTCGGTGTCTTCATCTGTGACGAATCAAAGTCCCATTTTGTAATCAACGGTCGTTTAATCTTTGTTATTTTGCTGTTGGCTGAAGAATTTTTCTTAGCATTCCAGCATTTAAAAAATAGTCAAAAGATATTTCACCCTTCAACGTCCACAATGATCAAGTTGAGTCTTTATACCTCTTGTGAATAAGAAAAAGAGTGCAGTGAGCAACGCTCATTTATAATTCTCCGGCTGTTATAAGCTGGTTGAGAAAAACAGGTTTATGGTATCATTGGGCTACTTTCTACAAGCTCAAAGAAGACTAGTTTGTGTAACATGTCGCTGGTACACTCTAGCTATCTCATTGAAGACTTACTGTTGTGAGCCAAGAATGCGGATGGCATAAGGGTTATTTATTCCGGAAGGCAACATGTGGGTTATGCGTTTCAACAAGACAACAAACGAAAACACTCATCTACCTACAGTACTTGGCACAGACCGTCACGGTTACCGCAGACACCAATGCCCAGTTCCTTTACGTACCAAGAACCATTTCATGCGATGCCGCACTCTGATGTTCCTTCTTGTATTTTTCCTGCGGCTACTTCAATCTCAAAATATATGTTCTGGCCACCATTACTGAACAGCAGTGTTGCGAGTAGCATCATACGATCGTTCCTCTTCACTACATTTCACCTCCAGCAGGAATTGTTCCGGCTGCAGCAAAAGCCTTTCAGGTTCTCTTCGTTCTCTCGACGATCTGCGTACCGGTCTCGGGGACGTTGATGCTCCTAGTGTGCATTCTCTTCTCCTCGGGGTGTCACACCATTTGCAAAGCTGGCTTCCGAGCACTCTATGTTGATTTTTTATCATTCTTAATCAGATACACTGGGCGACGGCGGTCCACTACCACGTATGGTCCCCTCTATTTTGTTAGGAGCTTCCTAGATCCGAGTCCTGTTGCACTTGGACTCCGCCTGTCTCTGTATTCAACCTTGGAACCAATTTCAAACACACCACTTCGACCCGACAACTTTGCAGATGACTGCTCCTTAGAAACTTCTTGTGCGTTCGCTAAGTTTTGGTTGACCACCCTCCACGCTTCTACTGATTCACACGTGCTCATCCGTCGGTCTCCCCATAAACCAATCTCTTGATCGACTGGCAGACGTGACACGCGCCTGCACATTAACTCGAACGGCGACTTCTATGTTGTCCCTTGAGGCGAACAGCGGTGGACCAATAGAATGAACGGTAGTGCCTCCTCCCAGCTCTCTCCTTTCACCGCCAACCACTCCTTGATTTTGCGATTGATTTTTTCCGTCAATCCATTTGATTGAAAATGGTATGGCTTCATCCGAATTTTTTTTATTCCCAAGCGCTCCTCACTACATTACCAAATATAGAGATTCCATCGAATTTTCAATCAGTATGTACTTTTAATCTCAAAAATCAAACAGTGAAAGTCAAAAGATTCGTCGTTTGTTCTCCAGTTTACAAAACGAGAAACTTGACGTCAGCTTGGATGATAAACAACAGGTCCTGCAAATCTGCTTTCCGTTAGTATAACAAACAATGTTGAGCTTTTTCATAGGTTCATGGGTTCATGGGTTCGTTACAGGAAGAAAAAAAATCGTTATTTGTACTTTCCTTTCTCTTTGCTAGTCGACGAAAAATTATATTAGACGGTTTATAAGTATAAAGAGAAAATGAATGGAACTAAGTAAGAGATAAATTCAGTGAACCTGATGAATGCAATCATTTCAGCAACGAACAATGAAACAACATTCGATCAGAAATGAACAGTTAATGGCCAATGAGACTAAGATGGTGTAGCAGTCAGGAAGCTCGTAGTGTTGGTTGTCTCTCAAGTATGTGTCGATCCGGTAATAGATTAAAACTCTCAACCGATTCAGCGGTGACCACAGAGTTGGGCAATGCGCTCCAATCTGAACAGACCCCAACTGTGAAGCAGTTCTGTCTGCAAAGTAACATGCTCGTTCCACGACTCATTTTCAGCGAGTGACCTATTATACGTCCATTTTTATTTAGTGGGAGATGTGCTGGTGAATGATTCGGGGTATGGAGTATGTTTTGGGTAAGAATTAGGTCTGCCTTGTAAATTATACAGAACTGACCTGATCCTGCCAGTCTTTCCGGGTGTGGTGTTTTCCTGAACCCCCTAAGATTCTTTTAGTGGCCCGTCTCTGAACACTGTAAATAAGTGCTAAATCTTCCTTGAGATAAGGACTACAGGTCTGTATTTTCGTTTCTAGATGTGGACGAATTATGGGAGCGAACAAAATGAAAAACACTTCAAGGTGGAAGATTTCACAAATTATTTCTAGAAGATCCATGGTTGTTCGTGCAATTTCAGCCATGACAGTACAATTTGTAGACAAACTTAAACTGTTTCCCACTATGGTTCTTAAGTCTTTCACATGCTGACACTAGCAGCTTTGTATCGCCAAGTTAATAGTCAGTGGAACTTTGATGGTGAAGGTGCATGACTTTAAACTTGTTGACGTTAAACGGCAAGTCATTTTCCATGGACCACTGATTTAGGCAGTTCAACTCATCCTGTAAGTCAATCACATCTTCCGGGTACTCTAGAACTTGCCAGGGTTCGGCGTGATCGGCACAGAGCAACATCCGCGATTTGGCTTTACTGGGTAGTTGAAGAACGAAAAGAGTGAATAACTAAAGGCAGAAGTATTGATCGATAGTTTGCATGGTCGTCTCTGCATTCATCTTTGAAGATAGATATGACTATGAACTGTTTCCAGGCTTTCGATGAATAGTCGGTTGATAATGAGAGATTGAAAGTGTTGTGAGCAGTTCTGTTAATTCCGTAGTTATCAAGTCTGGACCGGGTGATTTGTAAGTTAGTAGCTTCCCTAACTTGATTCTGACTTGTGACAATGAAATCTTAGATAATTCAGTCAGGTTGCCGCCGATGCGCCCAAAAGTCGTTCGTGATTGGCAAACATGTACACTTATGTACTATTTATTCCGAGTTTTGGTCGCCTCTACATCTGTATTGGTAAATCTATCAGGGGTAAGCAGTTGTGAAATACCAACCATGCTTCTTGTGTGTGATGTGACTTCGCTGTAGAAAACTTTACGATTTACATTCGGTAAAATCGACCCTCCCTGATAGCACCCGTGGTAGGATTGCGCCACATCGCATACTCAACAAATTATTTTTTTTGGTATCTGTACCAGGTTGAGCGTTTCAGTGTAATCAAATGTTTGGTTCTACTCCATTGGCATCTAGGTTTTCTACTAGGCTGGGGACACACTGCTGGAACATGGCTGCTGATGGCAACGGAGAATTCCTCTACGACGGGCTGTTGGTGATCATCTAGGCTGAGTGTAATGAAGAAACCGGGCCAATCAACCCTGCTAAGTTGGGTCTTCATTCCCGTTAAATGTGCATTGTGATAGGCTTTTGGACTCGTATTTTGGAGGAATTTATTGTTTACTTCCGTGCAGATAGCTGAATTCAATTATCCCATGATCAATACGACCAAGTGGAGCTGTGATATTTAGATTGTTCATCACGTCAACCTCGTTGGTAGGAATGTAATCAGGACTAGATGAAACTTGGGCCACCCGCCACCTCGTACTGTCCTGGACATGATGAAATAGTTCAGCTTCCATTACTGCCTCGAAGAATGCACAACAGAGAGAGATAGTTCAGTGCTGAATAAATGAGTTTTGAAGTCCAACTCTGGGTGGCTAGAATTTCCCATTATCCACCTCTAAGCATAATCTAAAGATGATAGTCTGCGCAGATTGTTGTTCAAGACCGCGTCGACGGCAATCTGCGAATCACACCAATCAAACAAGTGAATGTTTGAGTGACGTTAGCGAGTTGTCAGACTGGTTCCGGAACATCCAGTAGTACCCTGACATTAATATCTGAGGTCTTGAGATGCAATCTCAACTAAGAAGCCATACCATCTCCTCTACCGATTTTCCTATCACTGCGAAACACTTGCATGCCCCGGATAAACATTTCGCCATCCCGCACTTTCTCATTTACATCAGGTCTTCGTAATACCTACTATGAGTGGGTTATGATAGTGTTGGTACTTTTCTGGTCCACCATTATCACAAGTTTGAGGCGTCAATATCAGATGAATGAGAAGTGGTGAGTGATAGGTAAATACACAACGAAATTTATAAGGTTGTTTCAAATTACGTCCAGACTGATTGCTTGTCTATAAATGCACGTGCATTCTGGTTAACAGAGTCTGACGGAACTAACCCTCACCATCCTCAAGGATGTGCAACTATAAGCAAACAAATGAGTTAGTACTTACAAATCTAATAACTGGCTATTTATGTATGAGAGTATGAAGTCGAAATTCACCTGTTAAGTGGAAATAACCATGAAACTGGTCGTATGCTTCTGGTGAGTTTTGATCATTAAATACACAACACACATGGCAATATACCTCACATGTAGTCTACCATATGAAAAGTTATAAGAAAAGACTCGTTAGAATTATTTGCATACAAGAACTGTAATGTAGCGAAGAATAGAGAAATAAGGGTTCCCTACTGTTTGTCTGACTCCTTCATTTTACCTTCAGATTCATTAGGGTAGACTGTTCACTCAAATAAATTACACCATTTCAAACCAAATTCCGGCACCCTTAGTTTACTTTAGTAGCTAGGTAGCACCCGAGAAAAGAACTGCAAACAGCGGCATAAACCCCTTGATCTGAAAATGAATCTTCAACTGGTATCATCACATGTTTTCGAATGAAGGATTGTCATAGCCAGTATGAACACCGGCCATAACCGTTTACCGCCCTCCCATCGCCATAAAGTTTTCCAGCCAGCTTTTTCCTTAAAGGAAGAACTAATTTCGAGTTTTTCTCTTGCTAAAACTTCTCACCCGTGCACGTCCGTGCCAATGAAATGAGAGAGGTGTAATCAGTTATGAGTGATGGTCAAATTATATCAACGAAAAACCCTATTGTTCATCACCAACCGATTGTCACAACACTGTATGCTCCCAGAATAACACAAATATGAATTCACATTCTAAACGTGCTTCGTAACTAATAGGAATGAAACACAAGTGCAAATAGGAGCCTTCATGTAAGTTGTCACGCATTCAGAAATAGATCACAATAGGCATCGTTTAAAAACTATACGAAAGTCCCTTACTCATGATATAGAAATAAATCATTCCACTTTACCAGCACTAAGAAGTCCTGAAAGAACGGTGAATTTCTTACCAACTTTCATGCCATGAGCTTTCACTGTTAACAGCAACTTCCTAGTAAATATCATAAGCATTTCATTATTGTGTAATACACAGACTGGAAATAACTGACTCGAGTTCTATTTAATCTGGGTGTTAAATGATACAAACGTCCGATCAACAGGGCAACTTCTCGATATAGTAGCTAGTCAGCCCCAACTGGAAGTTAACACACCGACTAATGTGTGCCGTGTTCTGCGCTTTTTGAGCTTCACTCATAACGCGCTTCCTTTTGAACGATTTAAGTTATGGCGTATGAATATCGTCACTGAAGATGTGTTCGTAACGCACATGGAATTGCTAACTGCATTGTGTGATCATTACAGATGCAATGTTTGGTCAGATAACTGAACATACTCTTAACCGGGATTATCAAACTGTTCACCCTAAGTGAGGTTCGCGTTTCAACAAGCCTGCTCAATCCGATGACGGATGTAAGTGAAGTGAGCGTTTTTTGAATGAAATGGACAAAATAACCGGCATGGCAAATTTAGAGGTAAACATGATTGAACAACAGTAACTCGAAAACTACGAGTTGTAATTTAACGGATTTCATAAGTATTTCAATAAAAGCGATTAGGGAAAAAGTCACCTGAAATAAATCCAATCGAAAATATGTGTACATGTTTTTCAGGAGCCTAATTCTAAAACTGATCAAATCAACAAGATGGCTTTTCTATATAATGAAGATATAGAATAGTGTTTGCTTGATGTAGTGTTATTGCTCTCAATTTATTCCCAAACGGGTCATGAAGTTTGTTGTGTAATAGAGTTAGAATATTTCAGCATAAAACACCATTGACAAGCTATCATATTTTCAAGATTTGAATAATTTTGTTCCAACGAGCGGTTTTTCTGATCGGAATAGACATAAGCTAGCCGCTCTTTTCCAATCAGCACCCAGCCTAGTGGTAGAGGCGGCGATGCGGTGATTTGACGAGCATACTACATACGTTAAGCTCTATCTCACGTTCCGGAGATGACACAGAGACTTGCCAGTTCCATCCGCGCTGACCGGCATAAGAACTTCACCGTAACAGTAGTATGGCAAGTTGATAAATGTGTGCTGTTTGGGATGTCAAACGATTCTCATCTTGTCGATACGTATTAGTGTAAGTACAAAAGCGTGAATGTGCGTGTTGTGTGCATGTAGGCTTTCCTGCTACTTTGTGATACTGCACACTTTGTTCCGCTCTTTGCATGACAGCCCTGGGTTTTGTATTCTACAGTTCGCCCATCTATCAATGTCGAAAAGCATGTTGGTTATGTCGGTCGGTTTACATGGGCTCACTTTTTGGTTTATGCGCTAATGACAACACAGACAAGCACGGCGACGGGATGAGAGGTTGTGAACAGACGGTCCCACCCACGCACATGCCCATTGGTCGACTAACCGACCGGTTGGTAGATTGATGTGTGTGGTGCCGTGGCGGCGGCGAGCTGCCAGCATTTTGATGATGGTGGTGGTGATGATGGCGTTTCGTATCGCGGTTAAAAAGCGCGTTCACATCTGCCACGCGGTTATTGCCTTTGTTGATGTCGGTGTTCTGTTGAAAACCAATCCATCATCCGACCAGACAGGCAAGCAGGTAGGCTGGCTTGTGAGAAACGTGTGCGTTGACTTTGCCTCCGTCTCCACCTATGAAGCGCATACTGACAGCTCCGGCGTTCTTTCTGCCTGTACATACGTGTGTGATGGGGAGGCCAAACTATCTGCATAAATTCGATCGATCTAACCTACCGTCAGGCCGAAGAGATGTGACAATATATGCATTTATGTTATGTCCAGGAGCCTTACACTGCGTTATTCGTACGTGTAAAGTTTAGTCAGGAAATTGATGATGAAGGCCCGAGTCCTCCTCCACTTTCTTTCATATAGCATCAGCCCCAGGGCTAACCCCTTTCCCACAAAGATTTTCATCAGGTCCACCCCATCCAGATTCTGTTCACCCCATCCTCAGATAAACCGGAGAAATGAATGAAGCATGTTTGATGGATGGCCCTCTATGCACATACATGTCTGTGCAGACCGACTCGACAACTGGCTGACAGTTTTGTTGATGCAACCAACGAGCTATGAACAAGTTGATTTATGATCGCTTCCCTTCGATCTGTAACAACAGATTTAACTGGCATGAGCGCTCATGCTGAATCTGAAATAGTCAAGGTTTGTGTATGTGTGTAAAATGCATTGAACGATTCAGCGGTCTGCAACTCAGTTCGAGATTATCATACTAAAGATTTGCCAACGCGATGAAATGGTAGTTAATTGCATTCATTTGACAGTATTTTACAAAATATGTACGGTTAATAGCAAAGTGAAGTCAATCCTCTGAGTCAAAGCTCCAGTTCGACCAGGTCTCTTCAGGTACTAGTAACCGAGAAGATTTAGAGACCGCACTGTTTTAAGAAACGTTTCACATTTCTAAAAGTAAAAAAGTAAAACCTGTGTCTAGTTATCATTGTAATTTCACTGGTTAGTTTCCACGAATTTAGCTCCTAACATATTTAGCGGACGGGTTCGAAAAGAACATGGTTTAACAATCACCCATTCGATGGTCGGTTTAGCACCAAAGATTCCGACTGACACATATAGATTTGAAAGTAAACAGTGTGAACAATATCCAGTATTCAACCTGAAAAATCGCCCTTGGTGTTCCAGTAGTTGACAGGCAGCACACCGATTGTGAATCATACGTAGATTGTAAGCCCGTTAGACAGCAGTATAGGTAAGTTTCTATTCCTATGGGTTAAATTCTGTTTTTTTTTTCATTAGAAGACACATAATGGGTGGCACAAATTAACACGAGTCGACTTACAAATGATCGCACTGTTATGTTGCTACGACCTGTATTTGCTTGTGGATGATGTGTTGATAGTCAACCAATAACCGAATCCGATCACTTTGGGAAAATCTGGCGAGTTAATCACCTATGATGCAACCCATCAGAGTTATACCTGCATGAAAGGACTGCAGAAAATCGTAACAGTCCAAACTAGATAAACTCCGGTGAGTTAAAAACTACATCACAAACACCAAGAATTATACAGGAAGTAATAGTGGACGATGGGTGTAAAAATAAAACGTGCTGTGCTCAAAAAAGGTCGCAAATGTTGAATAACCAACAGAGTTATAACAAGTTCCATATACCATCTAGGCCTGTACATCGACAAAATGTAAACACGGAGATGATTATGTCGACAAGTTGAAAGTTTCAAGTTGAACATCGCCCATAATTGATCGCAGCTTTCGCATTCCCATGGACTTTCCAGTCAGCCCCTTTCGAAAAGAAGCACTAGACTCGAGTTTCGCTCTCATTACAGCTCGTCAGTAGTGCATATCATCGCCACTGCCG
>JTDE01006790.1:2312-20450 GCA_014338405.1 Paragonimus skrjabini miyazakii | reverse complement strand
CTGCGCAGCCATCTTATCCATGACAAATGTTTTCACCGCAATCGGCCCGCCCATCATTTTACGAAATATTTCGGAACGTCTACGTAGTCAAGCATATTTTTATTACGAACGTACCCGTATATCACGGGTCGGCCATGTCCCATACCGTCTGTCACTAGGAACTGATACAACTTCCAACTTCGAAAATATGAGGAAATATACAATGACATACTTGTGCCTGTTTCTCCCGTGGGTGGCATCCACATTCACAACATGCGGAAAACGTCGGAAAAGTTTCACCTTCGTTCGCTGGGCAAAGCAGATATGCATATATCTGTGCCATTATCCCGAATAGTGCACACCACACCTATCGTACTAATCACCGATAGCGCTTCTTCGAGATTCTCCAATGTTCCGTGACCAACCTTACGTAACAGACTCACTGGACGTTGCAGGCTTTAACTCGCAGCGTATGTTTCCATGGCCAGCAGTTATGATGAACTTCCCGTGAACATCCGCCACATACTTTTCAGTGTCAGCAGTTGGTGTATTATAATGAAACAGACTCCTGCACCCGTTCAATTCACCGACGGTGAGTCCACGATTCGTAGGATGGGAATCACATAGCAGACGATTGAGAAGGTGGTTGTGCACCAACTCGAAAGAGCTCACAGACAGATTTTCGGGATGCTAGCTGTGGAGCTCGTACGCCCAAGGTCTCCCAGCCCTATATTAACACGGATTGGAGGCCACAGTGAGAAGACGGTGAATACAAGCGGACTTCCACGCAACAACTGAGGGCGCTAGGGAGCTGGACGTGAGAGAACCTTCAGCACAACCGCCCGGCAGCCACCAGAAAGGACGAATGTCGACGGAAATCCCAGTTGACCTTCAGGATTCAAACAAGCGTCAGCCCGGTTGGGCGGCGTTCCCAAAGGTAGTGGCTGAAACATTGTTATCCTAGTGAATGTAGCCTACAATGGTAGAGATGGCGCGGATACTTTCTACATCTACAAGTAAAACTGCGATGATTACGCCAACACACTAACTTTGATGCTAGTGGTTTGTAGTAAATTTACATTCACAAGGTAATGTGGGCCAGGGCAGTGGTACTGGCGAGGCAATTCTCACGTCGCAGGGAGTTTAGGATTTTGTGGACGTCGAAGGTGATCTCAGTACAAGATACGCATCTTGCCGGACCACATGAAATCGTGACATGCAACATGTATCGCGAGAATTGATTTGTTAAGACTAACAACAGTTAACCCACTAGACACGTCGCACACCCCTGCATACACACCCACGCCTTTTGTACTTCGTACAACGATAAAAATCTGCATCGTTTTCAGGAAGACATGTCAACTGACCTTATGGTACTTCAAGGCAGTTTTTGATCTACGGCTCGTCCCACGAACGTAACTAACGCCCACCTCCTCCATGTACCTCTGAAAACACTCCTGAAACTGTGAGAAGGTGCGAAGTTCGCGATCTTAAAACATTGCCTTGGAAGTCGCAATATTATTCATCTCTTACAAATAGAAAATAAACAAAGGAAAATAAAATAACAGACAAATGACAAGCATGTAAAAATAAATTGAAAACAATTCCAGCATTCTGGTGTTAACACTGCCCCACGCAATCGACCACAACAACAGCAGCCATAACGATTTTAGAAAAACCATTACGACGAGGTGGTCTTCAATTATTGGTCAGTTAAAACAAGGACATATGAGTCCAGGACGTAGATTTCGACGGTGCCAATTTCTGCATCAGATACCAAGCTAATAAAACGATTTTTTCCAGGAAAATAATTTACCCGAACACGACAGCTCAGAAACTCGCGGTCTACGACTAGCATTCATGCACAATTGCCCTTGTGTTTAACAGTCCTTTAATCATTGTGAACAACGAAAGCAAACCTTTTTGTGTCAGTCAGCCTTCCATTAATTTTGTAGCAGATGCCACTTTTACATATTTAATGGCAGCAAAATGTTCATGTGGTGCGGGTATCTATTTACAAGAGGTACAGGAGAGAAATTACTGCGACGAGTGCAATGAGTGGGATCATTACAGGTGCGCCTAACAGATAAAATGGTCTCTTGCGTTGCATGCAGACCGCGCGTTTTAAAATGGGGCAACTGTATCCATGTGAATGTCATTGCGAACCGTAGTGGCCTTGACGATGAGTCGGAGTGATTGCCAAGCGTTAGCCTAAGCGAACGATATGATAATTTCCTCCAGGAAGATGCTTCTAAGGCGATTGCGGCGGACGTTTTGGCGGAAAGCATAACGCCAAAGAGCGATGAAGATACCTTCAAAAAGTTGAAAATAATAAATCAGCAACCCATTAAAAGCGTGTTCAAGAAGAAATTCTTTCTGTGAAGTACCAATACAAACATAAAACGATTAATCCAACGGAAGATACCCTATCAAAAATATATTACTCATGGCCATACAAGTGAAAGTGGATCAGTAGGGTGCGACCTTAGAAGCATTACAGACTGACAAGCTCATCTGCTACACTGTCAATCTAGCTTGCAAGGTAGTTGGGCCAGATAGCACACATCCAGAGTTGCTAAGACAGTTTGATGATTTCCTGGTGTGTTCTCCGACCCGTTCGTTTAGCGTCGTCAGAAAGCGCTAAACTTCTGGTGGAACGATGGATAGTTGTGGTTACCCCTATACATAAGGAGAAAGAATCCTACAGATTACAGGCCTATTATACTCCCGCCTACAACCCTGAAAATTATTGAACGCATACTCGGTGACAAGGGTACAAACAGTGTTCCTTAGAATGAGATTTTATCATCTAAGCAACATGGGGTTATGAAACCTAATTTTGTCCCCAAAGTTAATAATCTGTTGTCAAAGAAATCAACGGAGTTTATTAAGACAGAAGACAAAACAGTCTACCACATAGCCTTTGGGAAAGCCCTTGGTATGGTTGACAGTAAGTTTCTTCTGAAGAATTCTAGAGCGCTCACTCTGCCCCCAAATATTTTAGATCGAATTAGTGTTTGCCTCCAAGGTCGAACTTTCTATTTTCATGTAGAAAATGTTTAGTTAATTTCAAGTGTTGCCAACAGTTCAGTTCCTCAAAGGTCGAGCCCGGAGTAGTTATTGTTCGCGATCCTTTTCGCGTGCTTAACGCTTCCTTGCTTTCAAACGGCTTATGCTTTTAGACGTCGTGAAGTTGGTTGGTTTTCTAAGCGACGCGATAATGTAGGTGAACCTAGATAAAATCCATCAGTGGGAGGTAATTTGATACTGCTACTGGAGATACCTAAATGCAAACAATCGATTGAGATGGAAATAGAGGGCTTCTGGACGCGTAGTGTAGCCAAAACTCTGTGATGGTTCAGTGAACATCTGGAATGAAGAATTTAGAGACACAAGTGGGATTAAACCTTACATCATCCACTCAAAACAGGACTACCGCACGAAGAGTCAACAGGGTACATCGTCTGCATAAGAATAAGAAACTGTAGTATATTAGATCAAGGCTCCTGATGCCTCTATCTCAGTGCCGTGTGCATGCCCGTAGTCCATACCCTTTCAGTGGTGCGTATGCGCTATAAGGCATAAAACGCTAGCTTACGAAGCCGCTTGTGAAACTTAAAAGGGCGGAATAGCACAGGGAATTTATACATCGATTTACACTGTACAGAGGGAAGATGCAATCGTGGATACTTAAATGGATCCTCTAGACTACTAAACTATATGACTGGCGCTTGCGAGCAACCATTTGGTTGAAATAGCAATCAAGCGCTTCGATAGCGTGATCGAGAGTTCAAAATGAAAAGTTGTGACTGAAACAGTTGGGCGCACCTCTTCGGTTATATAATTGCGAACGTCCGGAAAAATTGTAAGGGGAGGTTATACAAGTCACAACGGCAAGTAAATTCAAGCACAAGCCTGGTGAACACTATCTGCCGGTGTCCCCTGAATTAGGTTAGGAACCTGGAAAATGGACATATGTTTTACTTTCCCCGTTTATACCTGTTTTCTTCCCTGTCACTTTCTACTTTCATACGTTTATTATAGTTCACAGTAAGCTCTCCTTTTTCTTCCCTTTTCGTGGACTACTGCGGATCACTAGGCAGCCAAAGTCTATAAAGTGCATTTTAACAACCCGTTTCGGCCTTGGGGCACCATACCGGCGAACTGCACAATTGTCAAGGCAAATAATACGGAAATGTAATAAAAAAGATCCTTGACAGAGATAGCTTCAGTAAAAGTATAATGGAACACCATCTTCTGATCATAGGTCTTAATCTATCTTCACATTTCCGACAGACGCCCAGCAACATTCGGCTCCGTTGAACTACTGTGTTTAAAAGTACTTTAAAAGCTTACGGCCATCTTACTCTGGTGCCTTTGAAGTCGTTCAAGTTGACTTCGCCCTTGGAGCATAGATATTAACCTCCCAAGTTCTCTTTTTTGTGGAAAATCAAGGAACACGCCAGGAATGTTCTACCAAACACGTATTGGAAACATTATGCGGTTAGGACTACACAGTTGTCTACCAGGACTAGACCATTTTTTAGAATCTTTCAGTTACTTTAATCAAGTGGTACATTACCGTCTGGTTGAAGTTGGGCGTTATTATTAATCGGCTAATAAATACATGTATCGTGCCGCGAGATTTGAAATTTTGGGAGATGTAAGTTTTCCGTTTCCTCCTAACTTTTGTGTTATTCCAGGGCTGTAGATGAGAGGATGTCTCTTTTATCTTTCATCTGCCCACGGATGCTTTCATTCGGAACTATCGACGGATTCCGAATATCTTCCGTTAACCGTAATCTCCTCTCAGATTTTGAGGAATGTGATACAAACGTCGTTCCTGGTAATGAGTTAATGAAAGTGTACCTGAGATTGCGGCCTTTTAAACCTTTGCCGAGCGAAGCAAATCTTAAGGTGAGTTTTTCTTTGGTTTTCAACTGTATGGACACTTAGCCTGCTTTAAAATGTGACAACAAATACATGGTTACCGCTTGTCCTCCAGATTGCAAAAAGTTCAGTGTACGCGAAAGCAGAAGGGCGAAGCATACATTTACGTTCTCACATGTTTTCGAGTCGTCTGCCACTCAGTCCTCGCTGTTTTCAGTTGTTGCAATTGACCAGATTCGTGGTTTTTTGGAAGGCCTTAACGGGCTCATTTTTGCTTATGGAACTACGGGTTCCGGCAAAACTTATACAATGCAAGGTTGGTTTTTTTATTTCGAGTTTCATGCCTCAGGTTCTTTGGATGATATTGGTATGGTTCCTCGAGCATTGTGCATGTTATTTCGCACTGTGAAAAACACAATGAACCCGCTACTAATACCCAAAGACTTTTCGGACGTGGCCACACTGACTCCCGTACAAGTTGAAAAACTTCTCAAGGATAAAATGGCACTGTTGAAACTTTCGAGCAACTTACCTGAGGTAAGCGATTTATGAGACTCACTATCTCCAGGATGTTCTAAACGTCGATGCCGGGGATTGCCAAATGACGTCCACCACACGTACTTTTCCTAACTCAACGCCGTACATAGGTATGGAAGGTGGCGACTCTCGAGGACACCCTAATTACATAAGCGATCTTCGTTTTAATTTTTGGATAAGTTTTGCTGAAATCTACAATGAACTAGTTTATGACCTTCTCGATCCTGTTCAGTGTGCCACAGCATCTCAGGTGACAAATTCCTGTCGTGCAAATGCCGGTATCACGGTTCCAAAAAACATTTTCAGTACAAATGCTGCTCAATCTTCCAATAATTTCGAGCTATCCACCCAACGACTTCGCAAAAGACCTCTTGAACTAAGAACTGACAAAAATGGAAATGTGTTCATCAAGGGTGAGTGCTTTGCCATAGTGATATACCGATTGCTGCCGTATTTAGATGAAAGAATGTTTTGGTTACTTTGAACTACGCGTTGCTAGAGCCCTAGGTATGTTTAAAGCCACGGTTTTCAATTATTTAGTCAGGCTGCCAATTTAGCTGTGAATTTGCTTGGCTGTTGTGATTATCGGCCAGTATTAACTGGGCCAAATTGGTGTACGCATCAGTTTACGTTATTTTTCGTCCATTTTACCAAGCAGTAAAAGTATAGTGATTGCGGATATAAACGTTGATCTCCTTCTTAAGAAAAACTAAAGTGGCTGCCTGGCATGTACGTTGACTTTATGGTATCATTCTCGTGCAAGTTTATACCTCAGTGAGAAGTGCTAGTAGACATTCTTCTTGGCACTAGTCGTTTCAGCGTCGATCACTGGTGCGTTTTGGTTGATGGTGGTCACAATGAAGAGAGCAGTAGTCACAAAAGTGCTTGTCACCAGCAATGTTGTTTGTGTTGCCGTTCCAAAGGTGCTTTCAGACTAATGAAGTAATTTCTCGTGCTCTCAATATGGTGTTCCTTCATCCGTTCACCCGTAATTATTTGCTTGATTGTTTCCAAACTTTACCACGGGAATTATTAAATAGCGAGAAGACTAACCATGCGTTGTCTTCCAGAGTAACATCACATACAATTTGATAACACAGATATCTGTAACCAAGTTAAAACAGTTGGACAGTTGTATAGAAAAGAAGAGTCAGATGAAGTAATCGGACGGACGGACGAGACGAAATGTGAACTAGCAGTCGGGGATGATGACTACCGAAATAACCGCAGCGTCTGAGAAAATTGTGTTTGATCCTAGGGGGATCGCTTTCTTCAGTAGCAAGGACTTTGGCAAGCCAAAGAACACCTTCCTGGTCGCTATGGAGGCTTCCTAAACTTTCACTCTGCGTCCGGTCTAGATTACGTACCTTGCTATGGATGTAACCGGATGTCATTCCTCGTCATTTATAAGGAAATTAAAATTTTCAAATCGTTTTTCCAGCCACTTTGGATTCCATTTCTTAATACGGGTCATCATCCTAAACAGCAGCTGATCAATACTCTACACCGATACTCGACTACCATACGAGCATATACAGAACGTGGATTTACTGATCAAGTTTTCACCCTCTGTCAACTACACGAGCGTACTGATACCTGCTAACTGTCAACCGTAAACGTTTTCAAAAAAATGGTATAGTCTTTACTTCTGTCGACAGAGTTACTATCTGGTATCATTTGCGGCGGCCCGAGCCACAGTACCTTTTGGTCAGGCTCATGGCTGTTATGATGATGATGATGATGAGGGTAGCTGATAAATGTGCCCACTCTGGAGGCATTATAGTCATACCTCAGGCAATGACGCTGGTGTTGAGTGCCTCTGTGTGCATCGTCGCAACTTGTTCTGCTTCATCCCTCCACATTTATTTCGTCTTCTACCACATCTTTCATCTTCACACAATACTTATTTTTTCCTCATATTTTGGCACGTTTGCCACTCCTTGTGGCTTTTACGTGTTAAATTTATAAGTATATACCCAAGATAGGGTTGAGACTTATGGCGGACCGTCATCGTCCTTCCGTGTCTCCAGCTGAGTACGGCAAAGTTGTTCGTCCCCTTCCGTTCAACTTTACAACCGGTGGTGCCTTGCGCAAAGCTGTGACTGGTCTCATCAGTGGTGACGTGGAGCTTCGGAAAACGATTGTAGACTTGAGGCATGCCTTTAATATCGCCTTGAGTGATGACGATGCACAAGCAACCCAAGACACTCGAGACTGCTTGGCGATTGACGTGTCACAAAACGGCCTGTACTTCGTGCCATCTAGAGGAAGTGCTTAAAAACTGGCAGAACTCCCTGCCTTTACTCACCCTGAATGGTAACATTCTTGACTTAGATGACAGTCTTGTCTACCTTGAGAGTTGTTGAAGTTGGTGATGGTGGTGACGAAGTGATCTCTCTACTAACAACTGAATGCCGGTTGGCGCCCGCTAATCTGAAATATCTCTGGCACCTGCGTGACACTCGTCCAATTTCGGGGTATACGATGTGACTGTGTGCTTCGCTCTGATGGCGTTCGGTGTCTGTCTCTTTTTGACAGTCGTTGCCTGGGCGTTATGGCAGCACTACGTTAGGAATGAAGTACTACTACTTGTGTTAGGGACGGATAACCTCCTTTTATGTGTAGTTCTACCTCGTCGGCTGAGATGGTTCGTTCACTTTTTGCGAGTGCCTGCCATTTCGCACCCTCGTTGCGCTCAGCCGATGCGGCGAATAAACAACAGTCTATGACTTGACATAGCATCATGTGGAAGCTGGCATCAAGTTTTGTTTTAGTTGGCCTTGCTTGGCTTTCTGGCTGGGGTCTTGTAGATGATGATTGCCGTTGGCTAGAAACAATGAAAAACGGATGCAGGCTTTAATAGAGACGGAAATGTTGTTTGTTATTGTGACCGTCTGTCTGGTAACATTCAAACTACTTCTATATAAAAACTAACAAAAACAACGGGAAAAATAATTCGCGTACATTGTAAAACTGGTTAAAGAAGGGCCTTTTCCCTTATTCATCATTCTGCTTGCTGTGCGTTTTGTCCTGTATTGCCATCTACTTATTCTTTTTATCGGTTGTGTTCGCTTCAGGATGTTGAACTATCGTTCTGTCTGTTTTAAATTTTGTGTAATAATAACTGAAAGCAGTTTACCTGGTACTTCCGTTTCTAGGTGGGTGACGCGAACAAAAATACCTCGCAACTACTATTTCGAAAATCTATAACGCCACGAGATTGTGCATAATACAATGCGTAAAAAATTACCCGTTTTTTCGGCTACGGGTAGCCAATCTACGTTCGTCATCCCCCATTGTTTGTACAATTGTTCATTTAACTACAATACGAGCCACAGGGGATATGAATCGACGACTAGGTGCTCATATGCTAATTAACTATCGGTGTCAGGCATTGGTTGACTGCTATCTATGATAGTGGCTCGTTCGAAGGAGCGTGTCCGGAGGAGATTGGAAACATCTCTAGATTTCCGGTTTTTCTGTAAAAGTTAGTAGAAGACATCCGGGTTCATTCATACCAAGCCACATAGTCCAAACTGGCCGACCGACTTGTACCTACCAGAAAATAAAGTGCAGCAGTTTTGAAAATTAATTCAAGTACCTCCCTTCAATCCCCGGTGACCGCTACCCGGCAGTCTAGTGGGTAAGCATCTGACCTATTATTCTGTGGTGGTCTGACATTGGTACTGACTCACGGGTCATGCATTTGATTCTTTGGTGTACATGGTGCTTGTGAGACTAAACAAGGTCGAAACACCTGTCAACCACCGCCGGCAGTCATTAGAGCCAACCACTCGTTTTCACACTGACACGGAGTAATACTTTATGAATCCCCCCGGGGCCACTAAAAAAGTTCTCTAGTTTGACATTCCTGGCTATTGAGGCCCCTTACCACCGTGTTTCAAAAACAGTTTGTTTAGGCGCTGCGACTATTCTGGCAGTCATTTTTGTTTGCTAGTTCATAATTTATTTCTGATTACTTGATCCATGACCTTCATTCTGTTGCTTATTATCCAGTCATTTTAAGTTAGCTACCGGTTCCGGTATGCTCAGAATGTGTAACATGTCACTCCGTGGAACAGCGCATAATATACGTTTTCTCACAATTATTTTTGCACGTATTGTTTCCTAACATCTGAGTGCAATGTAGCCGCAGCCTCACCTTAGTTCTTGTCTAACAAGACTACCATGATATCTGTTTTTGTTGAACTAATCCAGTTGCTTCTGTTTTGTCTAGCAAGTACTTTTTGTGTTGGTAGCAACAGCATCTCGGCTTTTGGTCCACATTTCACATTCCTTGTTAACAGCATCCACATTCTGATTGTCTCTCCAGTATCCCGCGACTAAAGACGCCCATGCACATGTCACCACAATTGACTGAAGCTGCGCTACTTCCGGTTACACTCGTACACTCCGTACCTGGTGTAAACTTTAAAGTGTAAGACCGAGAAACGTGTGACTGGTGGCCAGTTCTGGCACAATCATTCAGGTCTAGTTAATCAGTTGGTAGGCTGAAGTGAAACTGAACCCCTCTGTTGAAGGTAAAACTGAAAAATCTAATGGTTGGGCTTTGGTTAGGAAAACAAACAAGCTTTGAAGATATAAGACGAGGGGATCAAAATGCACTGCAGCATAGGTAGAGAAAGCTAGAATGTGTTAGTGCAGGTTACATTCAAAGATGCGATTGATATTTTTGATCGAATGGAATATCTTTGCAATAATTTACAATAAAAATGCTTGCGTTGCATTGGTAGCAGGGTCACCATGTCCAGTGTGACTGGAAGAAGGTAGCCATACTGCCAAATGATCATTTATACTGAATTAGCCGCACCTGGTGCGCCCACTACCTATTTAAGATTAACGCCCTAACGATTCGAGACCACCAGCGCATTGTTGGTCAGGGGCCTGACTATGCGGAACTTCACCCGCAGCTACTATCCAGTGCAACTGTTACTAATAACATTCTACTAATAGAAGAGTAAAATTAAGGGGACGAGAAATGGAATAACAATCTCATTGAAGTGTTATCAACGATATGGATGCAAGCACCCTACTAACTGTTGTGTCTTACCGTGCCGGATATGATTTGTGTTTACCAACTTAAGTGGTTATGCAGTTTCTGACTCGGCTGGCATCAACTGCCGATCTTACTCAATGAAACACTCAGGGTGTTCATGTTTCGCGGTCACGTCATTACCCGACCACTTCGCAGTTTTTTTAAACCTTTGGTTATCTCGTCGACTAATGCCCGGTGTGTTTAACGCTCAGGTGGCATACGGAGTACATGGCCGAACAACCGCACATTCTACGTTTCTTATATGACCTGTTCAAGGTGTATTGGTCCTTGGAAGTGCGCACCGGTGAACAGCGGTGTTGCTCTCGTAATTATCCCACTAGACACGAGCTGAGTAATTAAGACGGCGATGGTCCATCGGAGCGGTTCTATTGGCCTCGTAATGAACAGGCTGTTTTCAACCGTAGAACGTAAACATTATGTGTTCTTACTTTCAACCTCAATCGGACGTCACTTAGACGTAACAATGACAAGGATTGATGAAAAGTACTCAGGTAGATGGATAGCTTCACGGTTTTAGAGAAACTGCCCACATTAAAAGACGAAGGGATGGAAATGACTCGTATGTGGGTAATGTTGTGTATTTTGTAGGTGCAAACCGCATTCCATCCAAACCAATCTGGCTACTCAGCATATTCGTCGTCATCTGCATGCAACATACAGGGAAGCTAAATAGAACAATGCCGTTCACATACTCCACATCAGTCAGCGGAGTACCTGGAATAACCTCCTCACCAAAGTAATCGAATTTTTGTAGCGTGCATTCCAGCGTATCGTTCACGGCAAGGTGCTGGAGACGGTTGTTCATTAAATTTTCTGTTGCTTGTGGAGTGAGCGCCTGACGAACGTAAAGGAGTTACACATTTCCCTGTGCCTCTTCTTGGAATGAGACAGCTCTGGTGGACGTCACAGATGAACGGAAGCTTTTATGTCGACTGATCGTGTTGCTGATGTCATTTGTCATCCTGACAGGACACATAAAATGTTGTCAGTGTAACACTTTACTGTGCCGGAATCCTGCCTGTGCACTTCGCGAGTCTCTTCCTTTGGGCTTATTGGACCAATTAAATAGTAAGCCATTCAGTGCCCTGAATATATCAGTCACAAGCGTGAGTCACCTGTGAGTCCCCTTTTCAATGAATTAACAGTTTCAATGTTACCTAAAGCTTTCGGAAGCTGGTCGAGATTCCGTTTTTGCTTATTCCATCAGACTTTCTGAATGGTGATACTTACGCTGGCTTTGACTGCATATTCAGCACTACATCCCATCATTTCTAATTTTTCAGTTTGTCGTCTGATTATGTGACCTCTCTAAGTCCATAGCGAACGTTCATGGATAGGTGTCTGTCGTATCGGAACTAATCAAATCAGAAGGTGGAAACCCAGAATGACCACCTTACTTTATGTACAGCGGCCGTACATGTTACAAGAGAAAGAGAACGTGGTTTGAGCACAAGTTAATAGTGACACGAGAAGACTGAACAATCAAAACATGCACCACACAGCATTCTCCGATCAGCAACGTGGTATCTGTGGGGTAGCTACGAAAGGTTCGATCTGAGTAGCACACCTCATGATCCATTAAAGTATATATTATTGTACGCTGTTGTTGCCTCGGAAGATCACTCAGTGCGCGTGACACGTTTTGATTAATTTCTGATTGCTCGGGAATTTGTGTAGTAGAATTAGACGGTGTATCGTCCAGTCTGGACGTGTCAAGGGTTGGATCTATGGCCTATTCAGAAGTGTGATCCGTTGATGGTTTGCCAGTTTGTGCCAAAGTTCAGTAGCAGTATCGCTTCAATAGCGAGATCATATTTGGAGAAACGAACATTCTTACACATTACTGCCAGACCAGAAGTAAATAAACAGCTGGTTAACAGTATTCCTGCTGGAATCAGTCGATTGTGTTGAAACATTGTTTCCCCTGGAATAACATTTATGGCCGTGCAAAAGAGTGGTCTGATGAAAGGTAGCGTGTTTAGAAAGACGTCTTCCCAGTAACCGTGAGGTGATCATCGAGAAATCAATGACGCAGTGATTGCTTTCTACTACCCACCGTTCGTTCCTTTGGAGATGATAAGATGTGGTGTACCTAGTTGCGACGCTTCTTTCATGTGGAAAGGTTTTAAGAGGGTATGACATAAGCGCCGGATCACGATAGGTAGATGTGTATGATGATAGACGAAACGGCAAATGTTTATCAGACCGTTTATAGTAGTGGATGCGGTCATGTCGGCACATGCGATTCAAAGAAGAAATGAGAATGTTCGTCAACAACTGTGAGTAATTACCGATTGTGAGTCTTGGTAGAGAGAAGGTTGAGTGACTCTGATAAGTCTGAATTCAATTAGCTTGAAGAAACTTGGCTTTATTACAGCACACAAAATACCGTACAGCCGTGATCTCCGCCTCTTTTGTTAAATACGCTAGATTGTCACTGCAAACAACAAACCGTGTGTGTGAGCCCTGGATGTCACGGTGAAGGGTGTGGTTGTCTTAAGTTCATAGTACAAACAGCGGAAAAACAGTGACTGAATGGCTACGTGAATATTTACCTCGGAACAACAAACAAAATCGTAGTAAAAAGACCAGCGTTCAATTCTTCAACGCAGAATTCTGTCATCTTTCCTTTTAATCTCATTACTGCTGTATACAAAGTAACTGATTTTTGTTAGAAGGCAGGTGAGTGATTCCGCAATAAGTAATACTTTCGCCTTTCTATGACATCAGTGATTGTAGGTGCCTGATTGAATAGTGATTTCTAGCATGTATCATTATGCCAGTCTGCCACTTTGATTGAGTATCGCGGCGCGGGATGTATCCGTTTTCACCACAGAATGTACATTGTAATCAATAATGATATCAATGGCTTTCTCTAATTCTCTCTTCAAGTTCACAATAGATTTTTTTGACATCGTCAGACACAGGGGGTGTTTTAATATGTCAGGATATAAATTTCAGCATGGGAGTGAGAAATTCATTTAGAAAAATACGAAAACCTTCCGATGCCATGTTTTTATGACCTTAAGTCATGTGGAAGAGCAGCGGTTTCAGTCTTTCAGGTTCAGGTTTAATGAGTGCGTTTACAATTTGACAGCCGTTCAAATTCATCTGTCCTACTGAGGACATGCTGTTGCTTTTATCTTGCTTCATGTTGTACTTAATTTGGGTAATTAGCATCGTGATGTCACTGGGTTTTTCCGCGTACGACGTTGTCAATGTAAACGAAGGTATTAGTTAAACTTTCCTTTTTAACCATGGAATCAATTGTTTTTTGGGAACAGGCGACTCTTTTGGTGACACCTAAGGGAATATGATGGTATGCACTCCGAAGATCATGGGCCGCGTACGTTTCATACTTGGAGATTTTTTTGATCACTTCTTTAGTTTTTAGCAGTGGGTAAGTATCGATATATGCAAGTCGATTAACAGTTTGGTTGTAGTCAACAACCATTCGTTTCTTGTCGTCGTTGTGCCTAAGATCTGGACCTTCCAATGAGCTCGGGATGATTCGATTATTTCCTTTCGTTTAAAGCTGTTGGGTTTCCACTTTGATGAGACGTTGATCTGGGGGGGGGGTGCATCAATTGGTTTACATTTCAGTGTCAAACTTTTAAGTAAAACCCGAGGTTCTCCTTGGGCGATCGCAACACCACAAGGAGAAAACGGAGGTTTGTCACTGTCAAATGATAGTTCAACTTTTTGGTGTAAATTTCCACTGATTGTCCAGTAATACACGCGCACAAAGATTTTTCAGTGTCGACCATTTCACTCGACCATTTCACTTGTACCCAATCATTACAAAATAGTGTACGTGGGTGTGATTAGACAAACTGATAGATTGCGTAAGAGTTTAATTCTTTGGTTGGCGAAGTTTCCAGTTATAGTTTTGCACAGTCGACGAGGACGTGTAGCTTTCAGAACTTCCGATGTTCACTAAAGTCCGTAATAGTATTCCAGTTACTTTCATTTAGACACGACACAAGCAATATTGACAGATGCCGCAACAGTTGCTGCGGATAATAACAATGTAAACGAGACGAATGCAGAATTTTTTATATTTTGTGGTTTTGCAAGCCTTTTGGAAATGACTAGTTTTCCCATAGTCCGTGTGTACCACTCTTTTTGCGGAGTATCTCAGACATGGATTTCTGCTGTATACGCAGAAGTAACAGAACGAATTAAGTCACTGCGAGTGTTGTATCGATTTTCAAACTAGATTGATTTGGTGGCAATGTGTTGTTGCTTTCTTCTGTGACAGCAGTATGGATGATTGTATTGAGAGAAAAAAACGGAATGTTGCTAAGCTAATTTCAATGTTCTAGTCTGTTCAACGCGGTTTGGAGTCTTTTGGTCGATAGGGTTGTAGAAACCGTCCCATTGCGGAATTGGAAGTGCATAAATTAAATTGTTGTATCGGAAATGATCAAATCGGCGGACGGAAATAGGGAATGTAAATTTCACTTTGTGTACAACGGAATTGCGTACTACAGGAGGAAGTACGAGTTAAAAGCAACACAAGAAAACAAAGATTAATGAGTCATGGGATTTCTTCACGGTGTTCGATTAGAGTGTCAGGTATACTTCTTCCTCTTCAACTGCGTGGTAGATGGCATTCTGAAAGAACCACTTGAAGTTCTCTTGCGTCTTTGAGTGGCACTCCTACTATGTATTTTAGGTATGAGTGGTATTACATTTCTCGGCTCTTCAGACAGCATGCAGTCCGCACTGGGTTTTTTTTCAAGTGGCATGGCTGTTCTGCATGATATCTATCGTCAAATTGCACCTTTTGAGTTGAAACTGTTACAAGATTTGGTTGACCCTGACCCTAACTTTGTTGTTACAAACACGTCGCTTGAAGTTCTTGAACACTACTTACCAGGTTTATCTGTAATATGGCCGACCAGAGTAGTGAAGGTATTACTTGTTTTCCCATTTCCATGTTATCGATTAACGGGAATGTGTATGTGCGTTTAGTTCCGTTGTGTTACTGAGAGGCATGATTCATTCGCGCAAAGGTGCACGTGCGTTTTCGGTATTTGAGTACCGTCAACTCCTTCATTCAGCCTGTATCTTATAGAATGCTTGTATGAACAACGTGGCGATTCGGTCGGTGTGCGTTTAGGAAGGTAGGTTCATGAGGGATAATTCAGGTAATAGAGATCTACCGTTTACACCGGTGGTGTCACATACTCTGTATGCCATCGGGTTGACTGCTGCATTACATATGTTCATTGCAGATACTGACGACCGGAAGAGCTCGTTAGGCGTCCAATTAACAATGTGGTTTTGTTCTGTGCCCTTTTTTTACCAACCTGCTTGAGCAAAGTTGGGAGGCGATGCCTGTGAAACCAAACATTGTGCGACTAACCCCGTCACTGGTTGGAAGCACCCTCTGATATGACGAGATGCCGCGACCATTGACGATCCTATGTTCTTAAGACTGTTGACTCTTCTATATGAGTGGTTTTGTTTTCGTAATTATTTCATGTTTATGACTGTTTCCCCGTCTACAATTCCGTGGATTCTCGTCACGTTCAATCGCACCCCCCTAACCGTAATGCCTTCGGGCATGACTCGGCCGAAAATATGTGTTGCCGACGTCGAGCTATCTGATTCATGCATTCTGTTTTCCCGTCCAATCGATTCGATGATTATGGTGATTCGTAAACTGAACATTCGATTTATGTTCATCAAGTTGCATTCAGTGACGCATTTATTAACAATAAAAGTGATGCGGTTCAAGTTGGAGCTTCCCAGTCTGGATTTAAAGAATCTGACTTTTTAATGCGGTCCAATATGTAACAGAATTTTATGCCCAAATTGATTCCAGTCTTGTGCAATTTTTTGGCAGCATAACTTATTCACATTTGGTTCTGTTGCACGTTGCCTGGTTTGCCCCCTTGTGCGCATCCACTTTGAATGCCAAGGTCCAGTCGCGCTTTTAGCACAGTTGTGACTAGTAGTCTTTAAATCAATGACTTTTTCACTGAGATATCTTGACACACCAGTGTACGTGAAGTAGTTGTTGAATACTGCTGCTATTCATTCCTTTTCCAAGTGACCATGTTTATTTCTATTGTCTACAGGTCTACATACGTTTCCAATAAATTCGCCAGAGGAGGCTCTACGGCTAATTTTGGTTGGCCGACAGTGTCAACAAGTGGCCGCTACGCGTTTGAATCAATCCAGTTCTCGTTCACATAGCATCTTGACTATCAAAGCCGTCCGCGTAGTGGATAAAGAGAATCCCAAGTTCGCACGAATCAGTAGCCTAACGTTTTGTGATCTGGCGGGTAGTGAACGCTCCGAAAAGGCTGCCACTGGGGGACAGGCTAATCGCTTGCGTGAGGCGGGAAATATTAACACCAGTTTACTCACTCTAGGCAGGTATGTCTTATTGTTTTCTACATGTCTGCACAATACAGTTGCTTCACTGCCTTTTGAGTATTTTAACAGGACAGTGAATTCTAAAGCTCCACTGATTTACATTCCTAACTATAATTAGCGGCATTAGAACTCGTTTCACGCTCTGGTTTATTGAGAACCTGTCGAATGCTATTTCTGTAACACATGTATATTGTGTACTTTAGCTCAGGACAGTGTATGGAGTATGGTACGTACGATTACTTGATACAGTTGTTAGGGTCAATTGCTCAATATTTCTTCAGCTACTGCTGCGTTGTCATACTAAATTTTAATCCATAAAACCTCGTACAAATTTGCCCGCACTTACGCCGGGCCTACTTTAGTCAATGACGCAGCTTAGTGCATTTACCGCTCTTTGGGTTACTGGTATGACTCGGCTCTAACGCTAGGCTTTGCGAATTAGGAGCATATCTATCACGAAGCGGTTCGGCAACGAAGTTGGTACGAAACATGAAGACCTCGATTATTTTATTGGGTATAGTTGGTGTGTGTTGCCTGTCTAGTTGGGCACTGCTGATTATAAACAATGTTGGAGATGGTAGTGTACTGGAGTTAATGACGTGCCTGTATTCACAATTTTGGCACTTCTCGGTAACTATTCCATGGCTTAATAGCATTATTCTGTAATATATGTGGATATTATATATATATATATAATTTTATTCTGATCAAGCTTGAGGCCATTATGAATGGAGGAATGAACAAATTATCCATCTGTCCGTCCCTTACCCGTACGCGAATCGTTGAATTGAGTCGGTAGGCTGAGCTCACGACTATGAAGTTCATTAGTGTCGTTGATGTTGTGGTGCAATCAGTAAACGAGCCTGCAGATGGACGTGAATTGTAGCGAACTGTTGACCACGTATTGAACTTTATTTATCTGACGATATCAATAGGGTAGTGGGAACAGAGAAATCACAGATCATGCAGTGATGATATCATTTGATGACGGATATTGACGAACACTTTGTTGCATTCTTCTCAGATTCTTATTCTTTTGGAAAAGGCTGTACTGAAAATGTCTTGCGAATGAATACGACGAGTTATGGTAATGACGACACTTAGATAAAGTTTCGATGAAAATGTTCTCAAGAACAGACAAAAATGGCATTACGCGTCTCTGTTTCCAAGATTATTTGGACAAGTTGGCTGCTGTTTTTCTGACTGACGCCCAAAGTTTTTCTTTTATTATAAGAAGGTAACCATCTTTGCCAAGCTGCTTTCGT
>JTDE01006788.1:19920-35583 GCA_014338405.1 Paragonimus skrjabini miyazakii | reverse complement strand
GACCAGGTTTACAAACGCATATAACAGTGCAGCCGAAGCGTGACAAAGCGTCTAGTTAATTCCAGCGGTAAAATATGTAGTGCGTTACTGTTACACATATAAACAAATGTGGTTGCTTGTGGCAGGAATGAAAATATAAGTAATAAAATCGGATACAGTTCAACTGTTTATGGTCGATATAGAGTATATGGAAAAGAATCAAATGTTGACATATCAAACGGTTGAGTAAAGGCAAACGTTGCAAACGGACGAGTCACGTTAAATTAGAAAGTAAGGGCATACTACTGTGAACATGGGAGTAGAGTAACGGGGAATGTGAAATTGGGTTTCACAGGTGGTATTTTGATCGTCTTCCAGCAATTCGTTACGTCTGATGTGATGGCCTAAATCTCGGAAGATCAAAATCTCGCTGTGAATGAAATTTTCCAAATATCTAAATTTGAACGTCGGAACCAATTTTATGTAAGCCAAAATGCATAACGTGTGGTTAGCGGATATCTGGAATGGACTGTATAAATAAGTACGTTCGTAAAACATGTTCTGAAAGAAGTTACAGTTGCATTTGCTCTGGCACATTCAGATTCATCACTGAGTTATGCGTAGACAATGTACATTATTACGTACTGCAGTTAACATGACGCATCACATGTAGTGTTTTTGTGCCACTTAATGCGCATACCTGTAACAGAAAAGAAAACGTTAGTCTGATACCTTCTCAGGTGAACGTGCCTGTTCAATCTTAGTGTTTAGATTGTCGCAATGATACACTTCGAATTTACAGCAAAGACAGAATATATCTGCAGAAAGAATACGCAGCCGACCTGTAACAGACCGGTTAAATGTCTAGTGAACTAGCATGTCTGTCTGTACTACATAATTCGAACAGTTTTGTCGGCCCCAGTTGTTTCGACATAGGTATTAGAACTGTTGAGTACATCACAGCCAATTCAGGTATATTACTACCTTGCATGTTATCTGTGTGCCTGAAAACACCAATCGTGATTGTATGTTGAACCGAACGCTTTCGGCCGACTCCGGAAAAGTCTACCACAGCTCGGTCAAAGAAATTAAGATTTATGCGTTGCCGGGAAATCTATTTAAACTAATACTTCTCTTTCATCCACAAGGCGAATTAACCGGATACCCAACTGAAGGAGCACGCAAAAACGAAATAACTAGATACTTCGCGATGCGCACAAAATGTGTGAAAATGATTGAAAATCAAACTTCATATTGCAAGTGAACTCAGCTGATAATAAATCGGTCATTTTTACCGACTGCATTTATGTCACGGCCTTCTAGAAAATAATGAGCATGTTTCGCGCCTCAGTTGTGGCAGATGATCTCATACTAACTTGTATGAATCTCATTTACTCACGTGAACGAAATCCAATTGAAAATAGAGGAGAATAATAAACGTGATCTGGTTGTCTGCTAGTAGCATGACCAATGTTGAAGGCATAGTTAACCGTCATTGTTGTTGAACTATTGTGTAGGATATGCACATATAAGCAAACAAGAAACGACAGTCCAGTTGTGAGTTACTTCACAGTTGCAGATCTCCCTTCTGAAAGCATACTGGTTGTTATAATAATAACAATTGATAATTCTATTATTGATACCATCACCAAAAACCTAATGATTGACTTGAACTGCTCATCCAACAGTTTTCTTTCCCCGACATAATCCGCCCAGCTGTCCTTTGATAATCTATGATTGACATTACCATGTAAAAGCCTTAGTTAAGTACATCTATTTATTTAGGTGGGACCAAACTATGAAAACTCTTGATGCCAATAACCCATCGTTCTTGAGGTATATGTGGTATGTGCTGGGTTGCTTTGTCCCAGCTTTAAGTTCCCTCCTGCTTTGGGGTTTGATCTCGGTTAACCAGTATACATACTTCATCAGAGCAGAAAGATGACATATATTGCGATATGTTAACATTCCATTTACTCTCATCAGTCGCAAACTTAAAACATGCCAGTTATATGCATTATACAGATAATGACAGACAGAGATTAGACACGCTTACAAGCATACCAAGTATTGTGTAATCACGCCCATTGCCACCCGATAGGTTGCCTCATCTACTTTTGTGCACATAACGTCGGCTGGTAAGTTCGGATGAGCATTGCTTCACAGAGATCTAATAGCTTGGGTTATCGACTGCTCAACAGTATCTTGAATGAGTTTACTGGGTCAACTTAGTGACCTGTTGTCATTACGTGTTTAGCGATCGATGGCGTTAGATTTCGAGCCGTCGGTGCACCAAGTTGGGGCTGGTGCGTCATCCTTTGTTTCAGCCACTTCGGAGTGTGTTCGGCGACTCGCGCAGCTGCACTTGTTCCAAACCACCAAAGGATCAGTTCTCCGCAGTCGCAAATGTAGCTCGCCAAACTCTTCTGTCTCTCATGTAGTGTACCAGTTCATTTGCAGTTGCAATGACGTTGACATAGGCAAAACAGATCGACAACAATCACAGAGGGTCACCAAACACACATATAATGCATATAACTGGCATGTTTTATGTTTGCGACTGATGTGAGTAAATGAAATGTTAACATATCGCAATATATGTCTTAATTCTGCTGTAGTGAATTGGCTAAACGAAACTCGGTGTTTCAAGTATTCATACTCTAACGACCCATAGCGATTCTGAACGGTAATTCTTTATATGCTTTGCTCCCCGTTGTCCGTCTGCCGTAAAATATATGTTCAACTGTGCACAGATAATGTACATTATTTCCAGTGGGACAATTGTTAACGTTTCTAACAGATAATAATGTTGATTGTTGACTCTGACTATGAAACTGTAACCAACATTGTAAGTAAGAAAAATGAGCACTTCTACAACTCATGTCACTCTACATGATCTACATGATCTCCAATGTATACGCAGCAGATGTCCGTTGAATTATTTCCGTAGGTTTTCGGGCATAGCAAGTGACAAACTCAATTGATGTTTGTAATGGTCAGGCTAATTGAACAAACAGTAACCAAGAGTGATACCAAATATACATGCCCTACTGACAATCATCAGGATTAAATTCTTTGGTGATATGAAATATTTGCCAAAATCTCAAACTATTTGAAGTCAGAAAATGCTGCTGTTATTTGCAACTAAAATTAGATCGATATTGTCGGCACCTATAAGAACATACAAGAGCGGGTAAATTCGGAGCAGTTCTGTTGACCCGTTTTACAAAATTCATGAGGAACAGTACATCTAACCCTCTCTGTACGGTTGGCGAAACGCTCATAGAAATCTGTAGCTAATTTCCAAAACGCGTATTTGTAACCACCTATCCTGGATGCACGCCAAATAATATGGTGCATAATAAGAGTACTATCATCGTCATCATATCAGCCATGAGCCTTACCAGAGTGTACTGTGTTTCGAGCCGTTGCTCACCTCAACAGTGACGTGGAATATTCTAGAAGAAAACGCTACCAAGAAGCTTGAAAATTATTAAAATATGACCAGGCGGAATAACTAGACACCGCATGGACACAGGTACCTCCTTGACTGCGGCACACCGCCAACTCGGATAACGTCTCCAACCAGCGGTTTGAGTGATCATGAGGACCCCATTCATGAACGCGACACCTACCCACTTTGCTCAGTGGAGCAGTCAAAATCTTCATATTTCGTAACCACGTTGTTGCGTGACGCCCACGAGGTTTTACCCAACTGTTGATGATCTCAGTATATAATGCCCGTTATGGTGAACGATCAGATGACATACGGATTACGTGACTCAACCATCGCAAGCTGTGCAATGTGATTAGTTGACCAATTGATTGCGCATCACGAGCGTTCCTGAAACGCGCAGGCGGACGCGCACATTGCTCACGCGATCAGTCCACTGAATATGGCCTAGTTGGGGGAGACAACCTCCAGAGTACTATAGCCGCATTCAAACGGATAAACAACTTTGTGGGTATGACCTGTTATCAGGAACAGTCGGTTATCAAGTTGTTAAGCCATGGGATAACTGACTAAATTATTTCGGGTTAAGGCTGACACAAACCAGATGTTCAACAAGAATGTTCAGAAGCTACATTATAGAGTGGAATCACACAACATTACAACTCAGGTGAGCTTCAAAAAATGTTGTAGATATGTGGTGGACGACAAACGTTTCACTGAGTTTGAGGCAGGTAACATCTGATCACGTGAGTGATAACTGTGAATGTCGTTTCTACGGCAACAAAAGGAACAAAGTACGCACATTCCTACTCAAAAATATAGTCTGCAATTGAGGATATCTGCTGGAGGATATTGCGAACAGATTTGCATCAACACCCTTCAACATCAGATTTCCAGTTTAAACGTGCCACTGTGGGAACAGCTAGAGGTGTGTGGAATTGGTAACTTGAAATCGTGAATTGTGTTATTTCCTGATCATGGTTACTTCCACTGTAGACAGTCTGCTATTCAGAGCATCTGCACGAAGACGCATCTAACAGTGAAGAAATGTGATGAGATAGTACCGGTGAAACTTTGTACACCTTTGCCATTCCAAATGTCTTATATGCAGTCTTCATCGCTAATGATGTAAAACAAAATGTGTGTGAATGGATTAATTTTACTAGGAATTATTATAAATGCTCCTGGGGGTAATCTTACGCCCAATGTCAGCATGTAAACAATACGAACAGGTAAGACTTCCGAACTTCTTACGGACTGTTTGTCTTAACTTTTCCTGAACAAACGACCTAACTGATGGAGCACGCTTAACGAGCTGCTACGAAAACAGTGTGTAAACGTTGAAAAATTACCCTAAAAGTCACCAATGGAAATTTTTAGTCTTAACCCTCTCAAATGTCAGAAGATTTGGGACAAACTAATTCCCACTTACAGCCGCCAAAAACGTTATTTATCCGTAAAATCAAAACAGGTTAGTGTGTTATCTCAGGCAAGGAGCTGTAAGCGGATATTCAATCCATCCAACAGTAATCACCGTGGTGGCACATGATAGAGAACGATACACTCGATATGACTGGTAGTCTGATTAATTTTTAGTGTTCGGCTAACAGACTGCAAATCGTGATGGCAGAATTAAAGAGGATAATCCAAACTCGATCGTTAACTTCTAATCTCAGTCAACCGGATGACTTTAGTACACTCCGCACTAACCCCGTTTACTGACTGTGGCATGCAAGATGTCTTCGGAGGCAAAAGAGCCACATATATATTGGTAACAAGTTCATCATTTGTCCGATGCACTCTGGAGACGGTGGTTGATGTGTTACCTACCAACACTACAGGACCGCGAGAAGTGGCACGAAAGAAAGCGACAGCAGGAAGTATGGAACCTACATTCGTACGTCGAGTGGTCGGTAGGCAAAGGCGTAATACAAGAACCATAGAAAGCATGAGAGAAGCAAGTATACAAACGAACAAAGAAAGCCTGAGGAGAGACGTTTGGCAGACATGTATGCAGATACAACCGTTACAAAGAGGACGCCGAAGAGCTTCAAGGTAACAATGTTGTTGTTCAAAAGCTTGACTACTAATTTCATATTTAGCTGCTACACTACTTATCCGTTTACAGTGGTACATCCTTATTGCTGAAGTTAACCTGACCCATTGGCTTGTTTCATACGTTCTTATTCGTCAATGTTGGATCCCCTAGATTCATTTGATTTCGAGAACTTCGAAATATGGCGTAATCTAATAAACCGTAAACGACTTTGTTTTTGTATTTCTCTTCCTATCGGAGTGTATCTCCTTCAGCGCAGATAGAAGATATTCGGCAATATGATAGCATTGCGGTTGTCCAGATCAGTCGCAAACGTAAAGCATACATATTGTGTACGGCAGACAAATAGTGATAGGTAGGATAATATGGAAAGGCATACATTGACATCAACCACTATGTCATCAACACCACACTAACCCGACGGGTTGCTTCAGCCTTTTTATGCAGATAGCTCCGCCCAGTGAACACTGATTAGCATTGTACCGTCATAGCACAGAGGCTTTGAATTTATTTTGTGCAACAATAGTTTGAATGAGTTTAGTGGACCAACCCGATGACCTGTTATCATGAATTGTTCAGCAGTCGATGATTCGGGATTTCGGTCAACCGATTCACTAGTTTGAAGTTGTTATGTTCTTAGTGTATCGAATTTCGAAGTTCAGTCATATGAAAATCCAACCCAACCCTATTTCCGCAAAATGTTTATCCTTGATTATTCTACCGCCCCTGTTCATGGCCGTTAATCAGACCATGACCTTGATGTTTTTGTTTTATCGCGTCAACTGAGAGTTGTGCGAATAGCCAGTTGCCGTTTTTTGTATCTTGCTTGAGCGGTGCGTGCATCACATTTTTGGAGCTTGGCTTGTCCCCAGTGTTTTTGAACCTGTTGACTGCTCGGAAGAACTCTGTTGGGTATGTAGGTCATATTATGCGATTTTAGTTCATCTTTAACCCATTGGACATTAAGGTGTAATTATCTCCTGGAAACGATCCGTCGATTGAAAATGTTGAGGTTGTCTACTTTGTAACTTCGATCATTTGTTCAATAGTATCGTGGCGTTGTGAACCAATCTTGTTTTGACCATTTGGGATCGTTGGCTTATTGCTACGCGTTGCTCAACGTCTTCATAGAAGATCGTACATTTAGTCGTACCGATCATTTCTTGACGTTTTCTGACACTCGCTGTGATATCTGTCTAGCTCCTTTGTCTGTGTAAGCATCAGGGCAACTACAAGTGAGCTGGTAAACAAAGAAAGAGACATAACAACTAGACAAACTGCTTTTTTGGTTATGTAGAAATGGTCCTTTTGATGAGTTGAATCAAACTCATTTAAGCAGCCCCATACGTGCGGGAGAGGACAGACTTCAACTTGTGCCTAATGTCGTTTGCCAGATGATCCCATTTGGAAGGAACAGAGAATCCTATTTCTTTTGATCTGTATGAAATAGCCCACTATACTCATCCATCATGGTGTAAGTGTCTACGAAATTACCAGGAAATCCATCTGCCAGTAACTATCAGCTGCGAAGCTTTTCTCTCATCTGCAGCCTACTGTGGGTGCAAATGTGCTCGTACATATGAAGTAAAGTCCTGATCAAAACATAGTTGTATGCTATCTGGCAAAGCTGGAGAACTGAATATATTGCCCGTCCCACAATGGTTTACAATGCACAAACTATCGTTTTATTCTGTTTGGCGATACATAGATAGGTTCAGATGAATAAATTTAATTGTGCGTACAAATAAAAATCCTATCAACATTCCGCTTGCGCAACACGGCCTTGGCAATATTATCTGTGACTTGTCGTTCGATCATTTCAAAGAGGACATCAGCTAATGTTGAGCTTAACGAACTAGCCACGGCGCTATTTGTTTAGACCAACCACTAAAACGCGCACTTCCCTATGCGTTTGTATCCCCCTTAGTAAGTGTCTGCATATCCACATTGGTTGATATTGTACTTCTTGAATCACGTCTAGCATCAGCTCATTCTAACACATACATATTTTTACCTGCAAGTTCATACCAGAACGTGCGTGCAGTTGGGTTACTAGAACGTATAATTCGACCCCCAGTTGAGTTAGCACTCCCTATGATTTCGTTTGGACAAGCCAAATACAATACTCTACACGGGAGACTCCGAACTTAACCCAAATTTCTGCGCTGGAAGGTGAACATGGTGCAGTGCCTCGCTCTAGCTTTGAGCATCACTGTCCATATACATTCACTGTTGTTTGTCATTGTTTAATGTATGCTCGTTGGGTTTGTTGGGTTTCAGTCGGAAGTCTGTTGGGGAAGCCGCCAGTTTCTCGAAAATATTACGTGACCAGAAGTAACAAAGTTCACTTGTGAGTGTGTTAAACGAAAGAATTCGCCTCGGTGCAATTGTTTCACATTTGAATGCCATTCCTCAATGATAATCACCACTGATGATAAGAATTCGGTCGTGGTGTTACCGTTTTCAGTTAATTGCAGGGTTCCATGTGTATTGCCCGAACAGAGTTGCAACCGAGGACTGAAGCTTGTTTCTTCAAAGATGTATGCAATAACCACGGACAGATAAAAACGGTTTCATTACCCTTCAAAATAACATATTGTTGGAAACACTACAAATTTCTAACGGTCGATGTCCCTGTACCAACCTGTTCGAAAAACTCTGCCTCAGGATGACGGCATGAATTTTGAACGAAATTAGAATCCTGCATAGTCAACAACAGATCGCAGAATTGGGCCGCACTGTAATTTGAAATAGTGAACAGTACCTTTCAAACCACAAACTAACGTTCTCACTCATGTTCGAAGTACATGATTGGGAATGCAGTCAGTCCAATGCATAATTCCAACGTTTGCAACAAGCTTTGCAATCTAGCATGGACTGTCTGGAGTACTTCTTCGGCATTACCCTGAACGTAACGAACACAACTGCGTCGTATTTCTAACCAAAAATAACGAGTGATTACTCATTTCTAATTCATTGTGGTAATTTCGTCCTGGTTTTTACAATGCCTTGTATATCACATTCACCGATGCTTATCATGATACCACATTAGAAACATGTTTTCTTAGTTACACACGTCTATAAAATTAATTGTAACAACCACCATGTTGTGTGGTCAATCCGTGTTGAATTGTGCAGCTCAGCCAAACCTCACTAAAGCCCACTGTCGCCTCGCCTGAAGTTCAGACACGGTACTCCCAGATTGTCGTCATCTTAATGTCAGCTATATCGTCAATTCCCTAACTCACATGGAAACAAACATGTCTGGTAATCTCACGTTGATCATCACAACGAAACTGCCTAGAAGTCGGTCACAAAGTAAGCATTGAGGTTTTTGCCCTGTGGTTCATTATCCTCGAAAACGAGATATCTCACAAATGTCTCATTAAATGCACAATGAACCACGCCCAATTATTCTACGTGAAACCCTCCTGTACTGTGATTATGATTCCAGTGTGTGTGTAGTGGAAATGTTTAATCAAACGGGATATGCTTGAGTTTCATTGTCGTTATGGTTGTATTGTAAAAAGTGCATACCGACTGACAGAGTTTGAATTGTATGAACAAGTTCAAGCTTGTATATGTAGGCTGTCAGAATGAGGCATATTGTGTTTCACATTGAGTCCAGCAAACACCCGTATGGACCCAGCTTCCATCTGCAAATTGTGCAATGTCGTTCAAACGCCGATTGCTTATTTCATTTTTGCTCTCAGCTTCTAATCAGGAATACGGATGTGATTCTACCACTGGCATCAGATATATCCATAGAAGTGAAGTGCAGTGGTTATGAACGCAGTACGACCTACAGCAATAACACGGGTGTTTTGTGCCTGATTGTTGCCTGTCAAACTGTCAAGTTTATGATGTACACAGAGGATCACATTCTGCATGTTTGCCAACTGGTATCCGTGTTTAACTAATGGAATTAACAGGCGTCGACAAAGCATAGACATTTCAGTCGGCTCCTCTCAAAAAGACGCACTATACTCGAGTTCCCCTCTCATCAGAGCTTGTCAGTGATGTATCTCCTCGTCACTGCCGGGACTAGATCTACGGTCACTACCGAATTACCATATGTGAACGCTCAACCACTTTCGCTTGTGAGCAATGATCAGGTTGCTCGATCGTCTCAATAGAGGACGCAGTTACTGTCCGTTAACCCCTATCGATTACCCCGTAATTAGGACTTCCTAGACATGTGGAGCTACGAACAACACCGCCATTGTTGACATCAATCCGAAAACACACGTTATTGCGGATCGTGCAAGGCAACAAACTGTGGAACCAGATGAACATCCCTTGGTTCTTAATTCGTATTATCTGGGACATTCCAAAAATTTCACCACACCTTTTGATGCCCAAGGTAGATTAACCTGACACAGGGAAGGTTTTGTCCGGTGTGTCAAACAGGGAAAAGCCTATCTTTTGATCTGTACGATAGTGGTTTCTATCCTTACTACGGTATCCAACTTCTACAAACAGTGCCTTAGAATCATATCAACAGATATCTCAGATATTAGTTTATGATACAGGCAGAGATGGGAGAGAAAGATAGTTGCACGTGCTTCCCGGACACTGTCAGCCCTTAACAAAAGCTATTCTACAGGTTAAAACCTTTGGATTGTGTTTGGACTCGTGAAGAATAACGTAGGTATCACTTCCAAAACCATGCAGTGACAGTGCGTTTCTCACTACTCTTCTCTGTTATTGAAATCAGGATTTAAACCACTAAGTATTCGTTTTTGGTACGCACACGCACGATAATACAACTGTGATTTCTGTTGTATGGCGGGAGAGCAGAATCAGGTAGCCAATGTACTTTCACGTCCTCCCGTAGCTAACAGAGATAAAGTTGAAGAACTCGAACAGTTGACAGTGATTACAGTCCCACATGATGTTCACCAACCATCCATATTTATGAAAATTATGCAAAATAGTGCAGAGTACGATTCGATTCTTAGGAGAATTGCAAGTACACCTAGTCTTATTGACCTAACAAGTTTGACATTCAGTCTAAATTGTTACCACGTGTTGTTGTGCGACACAAGATATCAACAGCTGGCAAGTAAATTTTGGGAGTTTTTAGTTTGTTCATACCACGGTCTCTATTTGCACTTTCTATTGGTGATAGAGGAAATCCTAGAAACGTAAGGACCAATGCCCGTGCCTGCGAATAGTTTTGTGATACAAGGTTGATCTCCACCATGGAAGCGGTGTTTGTAGGAGATTTTTGGTCTTCAACTTCATACAAAACCAGTGGTTCGAGCAATTTGTTCGTTCGATCTATGGATTATGTTTTGAAGCCAATGGCGAAAATTTAGACCGATATAAGTAGACAACATACAATCGCAACCCCACATCTTAAGAATATGTTAGCCACGTGTTTTAGGTCAAATGGACGGGTGTCTCCTAATGTGGTGAGACAACAAAGGCATTCATCTTTGAAATGATTACAATATATCTTCGTCCGATATGGTTATTAATGGATTATTAATGGATTCCACTTTTGCATCAGTGAGTTTGCATAAGGCTTTCTAACGAATAAGTGTGAGTTCCAAGGATGGGAAAACGTTTCAGTTAGCGCCCCGAAACGGATCAGCGTGTTACATTGACCGAAGTCAAGAGACGCCTGCGCTTTAAACCATCACCGCAAGTGGCTTGCTCTGCACCACCTACGGTCCCACTCACCCACCACGTATCCGGTATTAACCCCAAAGACCAATAGGTGTGTGAGTGAGACCTTTGTGTCCAGCCGGACAATGCTGGTTTGCCAATTGCATGGCTGGCACGAAAAGGAAACCCCTATCTCTCGAAAAATAAACAGGAAGAGGGACTGCAACTACAAGATGTACACTAAGAAGAATGATATGTAAAATGTAATACAAGAAGCATTTCAGTATACGAGTGCATGCTAGTGCATTTGAGATAGGATAAAGTTGAAAAACAAAACTCGAAGTTGAACTAAGAAAAGATCAGACAGACGATTCATCATTCAGTACAACAACAAAGCTCAAGAAAAGAATAGTCAGAAGATCGCAGACACCCAAGTTTCTGAAAAGAAGAGCAGATCAGTTGCCCAACTACCATAGTCTTGGTCGATGCAAAAATTAATAAAAGTAGAATAGATATGCTGATATGACCTTCCTGAGCCTAACATACTCGTTGTCTCTTCGCCGACGGTGCACTATGAGTACGCTGGTGACGAAATAATTCCAAACGGCCAGCGTATTCGCGGCCGCACACATCGCAACCCCATATTGTCATGTCACCACGACCTATGGCACCGATGGTTCCCTTGCGTACCGTGCGCTTTCGTTCTCGGCCGCGCAATAACTGCTCCCTGAACCCGCGGACGCTCGCCCGAATCGTAGTCCTCCAGGCAGTCCGGTTCAACGCTAACTCCTCCCAACATCTAAAATCAATTTTACAACGTGAAAGACTTACCTGCACACCATCCTGGTATCTCAGTTTCTGACCACCAGGATTTCGCTTACCTGATCCCAGTTGTTCATACAGGAGCTGCTTCTGAATACGGCCATCGCCATCCGACGGACGTGATCCAGCCAACGAAGCTGATTCAACATCAGCAAGGCTTCCATTCCGTTCATGTCCGCTTGCCGCAGTACCTCAATGTTCGGAAACATGTCTGACCACCAAATACCCAGGATGCGTCTAAGACATTGCAAATGAAAGTGGCTCAGATTGCGCACGTTCCGCTGATATAATGTCCACGTTTCACTGCCGTACAGCAATATAGACAGCACCATTGAGCGGTAGACAGAGAGATTGGCGCCTGGCTCTAGGCTGTGGTTCTTCCAAACACGTATTTCAATAAGTCCGAAAGCAGTAGTGTCCTCTGCCACGCGAGCTTTCAGTTCGCGGTCCACGAGCAGATTGATGGACAGATTGCTGCTCAAGTAACAGAAATCTGTGCAGCTGCTGACAACATCTCCATCAACACGGATTTTGGATGAAGGTGCACAGACAGCATCTTCGCCAGGAGAAGGCTGAAAGTAAGAAAATTTCTTACCTGTGCTCATATTCAGTCCAAGCTTGAATGTCGCGGCCGCGAAAGTCTTCATCAGTCGCTGTAGTTTGTCCACCCTATGTACAGACAGCACCTTGTCATCTGCGAACAGACGCATGCGCATCAATGAGGTATATGTAGTGAGATCACCTTCGACGTCCCCAATATTAGAAACTCTCTGTGACGTGAGAGTTGCCATGCCAATACCACCGCGCCGGTTCACACTACCTTGTGAATGTCAATTCACTACAAATCATTAACATCAATGTTAGTGTGCTGGCGTAGGTATCGCAGTTTTACTCGTAGTTGTATAAGGAATCCGCGCCATATTTTCTACTGTAGGCTACATTCACTAGGATAACAATGTTTTAACTACTACCGTTGGGAATGGCGCCCAACCAGTCTGACACTTGTTTGAATTCTGAAGGTCGGCTGGAGTTTTCGTCGACAGTCGTCCTCTCTGGCGCCTACCGGGCGGTTGTGCTGAAGGTTCTCTCACGTCCAGCTCCCTAGAGTCCTTAATCGTTGCGTTGAAGTCCGCTTATGAACGCTGAGTAAATAAGTAAATAAAATTTGCCTGCAGATCCACCGTCTTCTTACTGTGACTTCCGATCCGCGTTGATATGATGCTGGAGAAACCTTGGGTGTACGAACCTCGGAACTAGCATCTAGATATACGCAATCGGGTTGGAGCGCCGAAACGTCGAATATTTAGTAGGTGCCCATCCGCCCTGTATTATACTTTAACACCGTTCTCCTCAGAGTCAGGAAAAGCAACTGTTAGTATGGCGGTCAAACATAAGCTAAGTAGGGATGAGGCCAGAACACAACACTGCTTCACGCCAGTGACAATGTCAAAATCATCAGAGGTAGATCTACACGATTGCCCCTTCGCGCTCAAGCCCACATGCAACAGTCCAATCAAACTGATGAACTTACCTGGACATCCAAACTCGTCGAGCACCGTCCACAACACCTCGCAGCTCAGGGAATCGAATGCCTTGGTGAAATCGACGTAGAGGGCATACCGGGACTGGTTCCGGTCCTGGTACTTCTCTTGAAGCTGTCGAGCAGCGAACACCAGATCAATCGCAGTCCGATTTGCCCGGAATCCGAATTGCTCCTCAGGAACACTGGCCTACAATGCATCCGTAGTCAGCCGATTCAGAAGGATTCTGGCAAGCACCTTGCCGGAGCAGCTCAGCAGACTGATGCTCCGATAGATTTCCGGGCATTGCTTGTTACCTTTATCTTCAAGCAAAGGTACTATCACAGCATCCTTGAAATCTTATGACATCACCGCGTGCTCCCAGTTGGAGTAAACCAGCTGGAGCAGTGCACGTTCCATCGCCGGCCCGCCATTCTTCAAGATTTAGCCTGGCAATCCATCTTCACCTGCAGCCTTACCGTTGCGAAGTTGGTCAATCGCTTTCTGAAATTCTAGTAAATCAGGAGCAAGAGCAAGTGAAGGCTTGATGGTCTTTGGCCGCAGGCTGCTCATGGTCACCATATCAATGGTAGCAGGACGATTTAGTAGGCTACTAAAGTATTTGCGCCAGACTTTCATGATGTCCTCTGGCTGGGTGCATGAACAGCCGGTGTCCATGTCGACCAGTGCTTTAGTAAACTGGATAGGTTGACCTGAGATCGTTTTGTGCGAATCGTAGTATTCCCTATGCTGTCGACGATCTGCGAAGCCCTGAATCCGCTCGCCCTGCTTCATCCACCAGTTGTTCTTGATTCCGCGAACACGCTCGGCCAGTTGACAGCGGATACTTCGGAACGTCGCCTTCCTCGCTTCATTGCCCGGATCCACTGTGGATGCAGCAAACGCGGCATTCTTCTCTCGTACCAATTTTGTGATAACCACGTTGTCGTCGAAACAGTCCGGACGTTTCTGGCGTTTGACACCAATCGTCTCGGTGGCTGCTGTCGTGATCCGTTCCTTGATGTACTGCCACATACCCTCAGGGGTAGTGGATACAGGAACGTCGTGCAGATGAGCGGTAACTGCACACTGAAAAGCAGTTTTCGTCCCGCAGTTTTCCAGTCGTTTGATATCTAACTACCGCCGTTGTCCGGAAGATTCAAAATAAACAGACTTGCGTACATGGATGAATAATTTAGTCCTGACCAGTTTATGATCGGTGTTGCATTCATCGCCGCGCATCACTCGCGTGATACGCACTTCACGAATGTTGCGCTGCCGCAAAATCACGTACCACGCATCTATTTGGCCGTTTATTATCTGAGCAGTTATCTGTTCGGTTCCATTATTTCCTAGCTTTGGGTTCTGCCTCTTTCGTCTACCGTTTTATTATAACGCTAACACTTCCGCTTTTCTTTACCATGACACGCACAACATACAGTAGCATCGATGGATCAGAAGTATCGAGTGCCTGTGGCCGTTTCGGCCGTCGCATGACTGTTCATAACGGCATGCAGTGACAGACATGTCTACAGTGATACCACAGTAAGTGCGCCGGCCTCAAGGAGAACAAGGACACTCTGCTGGCTTCGTCAAAAAAACCATTGATCTGCATGAGCCTCCATTTTCGTGAACGCTGCATTTCGTCCGAGGCGGTATCCGTTAAGTTACCCGCCACCGCCAGTGACCAGAAACGAGACACACTAAAGTGTTGTTGCAAGACGTCTAAAAACGTCAATGCCATTCACATGGCCGCAGTTCAAAAAGCTCCGGTTGAAACACGGACAGCTTTATCTGACATGAGATCAGAACTGAACTCACTGAACGAGTGTTTGGCGCTCGCCCTTCCATTTGTGGCAGTTGCTCGTAAAGCAGTGGTTTTGTCTACGGCGCAAATCGAGGAAGCCGAGATGAAGTTAAGGGACAAAGCACTTCCGGATAGGAAGCTCGTTTTGTGGGGAAGATTTCCGATCACACTCTCTCCAGGTGAACAAGCAACAGCGGTGCTCAACACCGCGTTCCCTCCAGAATTAACAAGCTTAGTTCTTGTAGAGCAGTCAAAAACGTAAATGCGCACGATTTATGGCCTGGCAAATTTCTCTGCATATTGTCAAGTGCGTACTACAGAACAGGAGATTATAAAGCGGAAAACAGGGGTCAATTGTGAAACTAGACATATTAGGGAAACACACGGTGGATCTGTTCGCTAATCAAACACT
>JTDE01006788.1:4058-17231 GCA_014338405.1 Paragonimus skrjabini miyazakii | reverse complement strand
GGGAGTGATAGTCTAACAAAGGAATTTTTCTGCACACACAGAGGGGGACACCAACGTTTCAGAGCAACTGCCTCAGCATATCGTAACAACCGGGGCTTATCAGTTGCGTAAACAACCGAAAATGCCTGTATGGGGTCCACCTGGTGATGGCTCTCCAGGAGATGACGAGCGATCGCTGATGCCGGTGGTTTGTGGTTCACGAGCCATCATCCCTGAACAACTAGAAACGGACGAAGCATCCCTCAAGAACGCTCACATATGCTCAGGCGGTTATGAAGCGGCCACAATCCTCCAAGAGGGCTCAGGAAACTCTGATGCCGACTACACACTCTCCCCCGCTACTAGGACTGCTTTCTCAAGCTCTTCTTCGCGCTCTTCGGTCTCTTTTTGCACCCAGCCAAATGGGGAGGTAGCATTCAATTGCGTGTACACAAACTGTCTGAGCCTTTTTAACAAACTGCCAAAAATCAGAAAGTTGGTCCCCGACACTTGTCCTCATATTCTTGCTTTAACGAAACCTGGCTTTCCGCAGATGTTAGTGATAACGAACTGCATGCTCCTGGATACTCATCGTATCGAACAGACGGCTCCCGTGGTCGCATGGGAAGCTGTGCTGTTTTCCTAAACCAGAATCCGCCAGTATCGACTGTCGTAGGGGAACTTGCCTCACCAGAGAAGTGTGACAGACTGTGGTTCAAACTCCAGCTTCGTAGTCGTGACACGCTCCTTGTCGGTGTTATTAATCGATCGCCGTCTTGCAGCGCATCAAACGACGAGGCCATTCTAGCCGCCCTAGACTATCTCCCGTCTACACAGCGCTTCTCCCATCTTCTCATTATGGGTGACTTCAACGCACCCGAACTCAACTATATAACTGCCTCTGCTGAGGGCTCTGACTCCGGATTTTCGAAATCCCTAGCAATGTTGATCCATGAAAAAGCCTGGACACAACATGTCGAGCTACCAACACGGTACCGTCCAGGACAGATACCCTGACTGCTTGATCTGGTTATTACAGATGAGGCTCACTTGGTAGATAGAGTGGTCATCAATCCACCACTGGGACGTAGTGACCACATGTTACTCGCTTTCGATTTTATCTGTTACTGGTTCCAAAATGCCATGACAAAGACTTTATTCAGGAATTTCCAGAAGACAGACTTTGGCGCACTGAAGACATTCTTAAGTACACTCGAACTTGTGTCTGGTTCAGTGAATACGGATTATCTTTCTTTTAAAGTTGCCATTTACGAAGTTGATGAAGCATTTGTTCCTCGCAAACTGTGGAAGTCCTCACCTCGTTCACCGATCCCGCAGAACATACGTCTTCTTCTTGATTTACGTTCTTGTCTATTCTCTAAGCAGAAATTAACGGGCAAGCTGGATGACCTAGAAGCCTTCTACTCTGGATGAAACAGATGCAGACTGAAAATCTGTCAACATACCAAACAGGCACAGACAAAATACCTATTGGTAGCTCGGGAGAATAAAGATTTTCCCCTTAAGCACATGCGTCGCCAGAGAAAAACTAAGCCCTCAGAGCTTTCTCTGCGGTTTATCGACGTGGAGACCTCCTCAATCTCTCAGATGGTTGCTGAGATTTTCAAAGAATACTATTCAGCGGTCTACAATGCTGTTCCGGCAAGCTGGCATCCGATTCTCCCGGGGAGAAATTTCCAATGCCCACTTCTAACAGCTGAATTATCTGTGCTGGACGTTCAGAATCTGTTGCCTAAGATCAATACTTATGGTGCAATGAGACCAGACATGACCCATCCTCGGATCCTGAAAGAACCGGCCCTTGGTTTGACGGCGCCCCTCCATAGTCTGGTTAAACAGACACTTCGGACCGGCACTCTTCCGGAGGTATGGAAGCAGGCCATTGTCACACCTATATTTAAGGCGGGTGGTCGTCACTCCCCTGCTAGTTATCGGCCGATCAGTCTCACCAGCATCCCTTGCAAGGTAATGGAGCGCCTGTTAAAACGCACCATCCTTAAGCATTTCCTCTCGAATAATCTTTTCTCTTCTACCCAACATGGCTTTTTTTGCGACCAGTCATGTATAACCAATATGCATATCTTCATGGATAGCCTGACAGACGCCAAAGACAATGGTCATATATCGGAGGTTATCTTCTTCGACTTTGCCAAAGCGTTTGATCGTGTCTCACATTGTCCGTTTGTACATAAGCTAAAAGCCTGTGGGATCCAGGAAGAGGTTATCCGCTGGATTGCATTCTTTCTCGATAATAGGACATTCAGAGTAAAGACCAGATGGTACCTTTCTCCTCCTTCTCCGATCTCCGCTGGAGTTCCTCAAGGATCCGTGCTCGGTCCGTTGTTGTTTCTAATATACATCAATGACCTTCTCGACCTTATTTCTAGTAATACCCTCCTTCATGCTGATGATTTAAGAATCTGGAATGCTTTTGATCCCGGTACATTGCAGATTGACCTCGATCAAATTAAGGGCTGGTCAGAAGACTGGAGTCTCCCTCTAAACGAAAGTAGGTGTGCACATATGTCGCTTGGAGGAGAGTCTGGTAACCTATTCGTGATATATAGTGCACAAAGTGTAACAGATATTACGAAAGTTGACCTTAAAAAGGTTCTAGCGATTTGGCTGTCGACTAGTTTATCCTTATCTTATCACCACCAGATGGCCGCCAGAAATGGATTTAAGACTCTTGGGGTGAAAAAAAGAGCCTCTCCCCGAATAGACAGGCATGCTTTTCAATCGCTCTAAGAAGTCTATATAAGACCACTGCTTAAGTACGAAAATCAAGTCATATACACCGGCTTGAAGAAGGACGTACTCGCCATCGAGCGTGTCCAGCGAGTAGCCAACAAAATGGTCACTGACTGGCGGCATTTCTCTTACGAGTCCCGTTTTAAAATTCATGATCTTAATCCACTTGAATTTCGAAGACTCCGCGGCGACATAGAACTAACGTACTTTCTCTTCAGCACATTCCTCGTGCACCAGTTCCTTACCACAATGGTAGGTGGCAGTCGAAGGGGTTGCGACAAGAAGCGCTATAAGCTTCGACCCCGGACATTTCTTAGGAAACAGTTCTTCTCATACAGAATTATCGACTACTGGAACGACCTTCCATTGGAGGTTGTTAACTGTTTCTCTAGGGACCGCTTCGGAGTGTTATTAGATTCTCACTTACTTACGAAGTTGTTAGATTAGTATTTTACTCTGCTGTGCTAGATTAGTATTTCACCTTGTTGTTGATATAATCCGTAACCGCGAAGAGCGATTCTGAACCCTGTTTTCAATGACTGCGTTTTAGGTCAACAGAAAACTGCTGACATCGAAACGGACAAATTGACTGGATCCGGGTGACTTATGCTTCCAACCTAGAACCCGTGAACAAATCACTGAAATAGCTGAAACCGTAGTCAAGCAAGTGGTGATGACCGCTTCGTGGATGGGTCCACGTCGTGATGTCGCTCGCACCCGGCTGAAATCGGGTGTTCGCGATAGCCAGCTCGTGAGTAGCACACAGGCGGAGCAGACGATTACCCTTCTCACTGACTGAACCAATGCCGTAGGGTCTGAGGACTCCCGGCCAATCTACTGAGTCGCGCCCGACTCGAGCGTTCAAGTCACCCAAAACAAACAGTCGATCAGTCATCGGCACCGACCGGATTGTGACGCACAGTTGATCATAGAACTGATCCTTTGTATCATCAGTGTGACACATAATTGGACCATAAATACTAACAAATGTAGCACGTTTACCTCGGCTGAGTCGCAGGCGCATGGACAGGATTCGAGGGCTGATGCCATGTCGTTCGCTTATCGTCAAAGCATTGATTTGATCAGTGACTTCGAAACATGCACCATGCTCCGAGCACCGTCTGTCGGGTAACATATACAGTAGAAGGTGTGCCTGGTACTTGCTTCCCGTAACTTACCTTGATCTGCAAGCCCTGTTTCACTCAATACTACTAAGTTGATTCCATAGCGATGCAGTTCCATTACGATCAGTGCAGTGTGCCGTTCTGGCCGTCCTTTGGAGCTGCATCGATCCAACAGCGTGCGCAAATTCCATGCTCCAACACAGAGTGTGTTACGTCTCCGGGTCTGCTTCAGGTTGGTCTTCGGGTTACTGAAACTTGAGTGAGCTGTATCTGCTCGGGGATTAATATTGGGGGGACAGTATGAGGGTGAGTGACTGGCAGTAGCATATTTTCGCCTGTCCACCCTGCCGTGTGCAGCAGATAGGGCGACCCGATTTATCCTGCGCGACGACCGATGCAGTATGATATGTGGTTTATTTTATATAATCATCGTTTTTGTGAGCATCGGATGCCGCCAGTACGCACAGCTGTTGTCTCCAAAACCTTTACCGCAAGGCAGCAGGTGACACACGCACCAGCATCAACCATCTAGAGCAGGCTCGAGGGTCACAACCCAAGATATTCGGCACATTGACATTGAAGTAATACTGCACAGACAAACCAATCACAAATACAGATAATCAGATCAGGCAAAAAAGAAAATAACAAACTCAACCAGAACACAACACACTGGCACCATACACAACGAACACCTCACAACGGACGCATCTACCTTTTTATCTGGCTGCTCCCCTTTGGCCAATCTGACATGGTTGAACCTGCAACGACCGAGGTAGCAGTCAGCACATCCTTCCGGATCAAAACAGTACACAAACCTGACTACCACGCCACGGTAGCAGAAAACTAATACACTACACAACACACACCTCTGTTCAAGCGCACACAGTCCAACAACATAAGAAAAGCTCACAAACAACATCACACAACAACAAGCCACAAACACAACATCAACAAAGGCCACATCCACCGGAAGCCAACCACACAATCACACACACACACACACACAAACACGTGCATGCAATCAGCCAGACGGATAGGTAAACGACCACGCACGCACAAATCCAACAAAACCAATTAAATTACTGGTGAGTAGTCGGGGCTTTGGTTTATTTCAATTTGAAGATCATCCACAATTGATCACAGCTGTCGCATTCCCATAGACTTTCCAGTCGGCCCCTTTCAAAAAGAAGCACTAGACTCGAGTTTCGTTCTCATTAGAGCTCGTCAGTAGTGCATATCATCGCCACCGCCGGGACTTGAACCACGGACATGTTGTTCATGAGGCAACCGTGTTTACCACTGTGCCATTGACCTCACGTTAGGCACGGCCGAATTATCATATGTGAACGCTCAACCACTTTCGCTTGTGAGTAATGATCAGGTTGCCCGATCGTCCCAAAATGGAGACACAGTTACTGTCTGTTAACTCCAATCGATAACCCCGCGATTAGGACTTCCTAGACAGGTCGAAATCTCCGATCTCATTAAACCTGTTAGGCGATATTTTAGATTTATAATGAGTAGTCGGGGATTTGGTTAATTTCAAGTTGAAGATCACCCACAACTGATCTCAGAAGTCGCATCCCCATCCTAGTTTGAAGTAAAAGCCAATTAACTCATCAGCCAATGTCACGCGCGGCCCATTCACACAGGTTAACCAATGGACTTAACATACGCGGACGCAATGATACCCACCAATATCACGCACACACGCACGAAAAAACACATCCAAACCGAGATCACAAACATAGCGAGAGTTCCGCACTACCGAATACGTCCGAGCACCAAATTACAGATCCACACGAAACACATCCAAACTACAAGTCCGACACCAAACCGACACATCAGCATCCTCCACATTCGCAGACATCTAAGAAAACGCGCTGTTTTGTTTTGTTGTTTCGGACAACACTGTTACACGGGCAGACATATGGAAAAGGCACTTGGAGCTGGCCCTAACAGAGCGTGCCAAAAGAACAATACGGTCTAGTAGTAACAGGAATCCAATCTACTAAAAGGGTTAGAATTGTACGCACTTCAACGGGACCGATAGGGGTGGACAATGTAGTTAACCTAAGTGTATAATCAATGTGGCGTAAAAAGTGTGGATGACCTCATTTCGATACGTCGGCAACTGTCCTCGATTATAGTCTATACAGTAGGCGTCGGCTTTAAATAAATCAATTGTCCCAGCGAGAGTGGCCTGTTGATCCGTCTGCTTCGCGATGCGAACGTTGAAGGCACTTATGTCCTTCCACATACTCCGGGTCTAAGCAGAGGAAAGTGGAAATCGGTGACCAAGTCAGAGATGAAATGTGCAGCACAGTGTAACCATGATTGGCTACATCTGTTGGACTGGTATTAGCTGACCGCCGTCAGCACAATTTCATATTGTAATGTAATTGGTCATTCTATGTTTCATGTGACTAACGGAGCAGAACGTGCATCATTATATTGTTTAAAATGCGAAATGAAGGGGTCAACAGAATTGTTTCTTATGACTGTGTCTTTATGTCCCAGATGTGTACAGCATATATTACTGAGCAAACCGTTTAGCTTTTACATTAAGATACGTTTACAGTAGTGTGACACATCGGGTCACATATGCGCTGGGTATTATCGGATCGCGGAAATCTAGACAGGAGCAGTAGGAATAACCGGAGCTTCAACCTTCAACGTGTTTGATAGGCAGCGCCACTATAACAGATGAGAGAGGTCGTCCACCCAACTAATGCCAACGAAACGTTCACATAAGATTCGCAGCCCAAGATCGTGTGTAATAAAACAGGTGTCTCCCAACGTGTCACCACAGTCTTAGATAATAAGAAACGATGAATTGTAGATGACGCCTCATAACGAAATCAACATAACCATGGGAAGAATGCTGCCTAAAACAAGCCCTATATGTACGGTTGGTCACCTGATGCGAGTGACTGCCATGCGAGTTCTTTTGTTTAGTCATTACGTTTACATAAACGTAGATGGTTAGGTCATGTACTACGAATGCTAGCTATTCGTCTGTCACGTCGAACACTCTTTGCCGACGCTGTGACCGATTGGCGTAAGGTGGGAATCAAACAGATATTAACTTGATGTAGAGAAATAACGTCGTTTATCAAGCGGTCGACCACTGTGGATCGAGTTCGTCCCCTAGGCTGAGGACCTCGTGAATCACAGAGTCAGTGGCCAGAGACGTTAGATGGGATGATGTCTAACTCAGCTCGGTGGCGTGAACTTTGTCGTTATTTGGCAAAGCTGTCTGTGAAGTGAGTAAACGTATTGACGCAGGGCAATGAATACCTTAGGGAGACTGTCTTTCCGATAACGCCTCACTACCACTTACCGCTCGGTTGTATGTTTGCAAGGCATAGGTAGTTTGATTGATTGAGTATAGACGTAGCCATTTTTAGCAGTCCGGTTCCTTTTTCTTCCCTTATGTACTTTTTGTCTAGCCAAGACTTGCTCTTTTCTTCATGGTTTTATGTAACCTAAGCATAAACAAGAACCACTGATGTATTACTACTCACGATGGTGATGCTCGTAAATGATGCCCACACAGACAACCGAGTCGTAAGTGAGATTAAGACAACGCTAGGTAGACGGTTTCCTTGTGACTCTCAGCAACTCGCTTCATTAGTGGTATTTGGTTCGAAGACTACTCAGCTAATCAACGTTACTGAGCTAGTTTAATAGCGAAAGCTTCTAACGAATTCAGCCATATTACATAATCCATGAGGACGTCGGGAGAATGAACACGATTTATCGAAGCCAATTAATCAATTGTGTGTCTCACACCTTACGCTAAATGTCCGTGACATAAGCACAGTACTCGGGATGCCAGGCGATTAAATGGTGGCCTTAGTACACGGATCAGCCACCTGAGCTTACGTATATTTAAAAATGGGATCAGAGCACTTCCTCTATCCCAGTTACCACACATCATCATCTACGCCTACCGACGCTTAGCCGTTGATGTCACTCGACGCATGCGATTGATGACGGTTTACGTCCCACACAGCCACAAATCAAGAAAAGTAATTACCGGTTTCTTTACCCTGAACTCGCTGTTTCAGGTAGTCTACATAACAAAAATACCTATGGTCTTATAATGGTTCGTTGTGATTACTCTCAAACCGACACCCCATTACCGGTTTTACCCTCGTTTCGACACATCAGATAATTTAAATGAGCGATCGAAATACCAATCATTCGCGACATGAGCCAAGGCCCTTACCCACTCGGTTAGCGGTTCCGTAGGCATCGCTTCAAACACAGATCAACAGAGGTCAAAACGATTTTGACGCCAACATACAAATTTGCCAATGAGGAATAAGATGACTATATGCACAAAGTGGGGCATCACTATATAACTAAATGGCAGTAATACCAAATAATGTCCGAAATCTCATAGGAAACAATACAAAGTAAAAGCTCGGTTTGCAGATTGACACTTTCTTGAAGGTGATATCATTTCCGAAGTAGAAAAAGGTGTTTTAGAAACCTTAAGTCTAATTCAGATCTGCAGCACAAATCAGAATACATCGATCGCGCTGTGGCAACGAACGACAATTTCTGTAAACATTTACCTGCAGGATGCTGATATGTGGCTGCCACGCTTGGTTCATGAACACCGAGAAATTCCAGGCACTGTAATAGCAATCGTTGTTGAAGTGTTACCGTGTACGGTCGATTATCACCCTAACAATCGGTTGTAGTCTTATTATCTGGTAAATTAAGTAGTTCCAACAAACATGGTTTAATGTCATCGAACAGAACCAGACGCTCCAGATATATTCATCATCTACGTCACCCGAGGTGGTCAACGTGTCCGATGATAGCCATCCGACAGCCTCTTCAGCACGTTCCAGACCGACCCAAACCTGACCACGACGATATAGTAATGTACGACTTTTGCCGATTGAAGCATTGTCGGTCAAAGAACACACGGCACCACGACGTACCCATTGCTTGGTTGGGACGGCGGAAGGAAGTACGGAAGGCAAAATTTTCCGGTTCAGTTTCTGTTGAGCATCGTCAAACAACGCATCTGTAGAGCACCGAATTAATGCATCTTCGCATGTGCTGGAGATGGATTTCAATATATCTCAATTTATTCCACATTTAACACAACACCTTACACGGCTATATGAGGAAACCCCAATCAGCTGATGACTGCGTGATTCAACGCTGGCTGAACGCCACTCGCCTCCAACGGGAAGGAGCAAAAGCCAGTGGGCAAAAGAATGGGGCTACTCATCGAAGTAAATACGGACGACCAACTGAAACTGGCATAGCTGGAACACTTGTTCGTGTGTTAAACGTAAAGACACAGAAGGGTGGGAATGTTTTTCAGCTGGTTTAAACGTTGAATAGATTCGTCCAGCAAATATCAGTACACTGCGCGATGAAAAGAGAGCACACACAAGGTGGTTATACATAACTCATTTTAGCAACCGTCCACCTCCCTCCAAACCGGTGAGAAATGAATGTGCGGAAATTTCGTAAAAGCCACCAAAACAAGTATATGTGGATCAGGATAAACAAGCTAAATTGAGTGGCCCCATACCACATCAGACCGGGCGAAGAAAAAGAGTTGACGCTGTGTCTAAGGTGGACTGTGCTTATCTATGTCAGTCAGTTGCTACACCGTTGTATTCATGTTGTCTGTTCGTGACTCCATTTTTCTGATCTCACTCCTGTAAATATTATGCGATGTTCAGTTGCGACTTCGTTGCACTGTCGCCTCCGACAAGTGGTGACTGCGTTCTAAACTAAACTCGTAATAGTAGTATGTTAAGGGATTTCCCACTTGCATTAATTCCGTTCAACTATTTCAAGTTTAATGTAAATAGATGCTTTGTGATTAGGTAGGAATGTTTGAAAATGTTCGTTCCTTTGATTAACTTGAATAAAACAATGAGAAGACGCAATTCATGAATTGCGTTGTGGAATATATTGCTAGAATAGAGGTCGCTGTGGTTAATGTTTTCCAAAAGTAGAACTTACAACTTATACTGTGGAATTCCACGAGTCCAATAAACGTTGGGGAAAGAACGCAGCGAAATCACGTGCAAGTTTTAGGAAAAAGACTTCACCAGGCGGCATTCACAGATCAACAAATGTATCTAGATGACTGGATCAAAATTTCTCAAATAACCTAGTTGACTGAGTTTGATAGGCGGTCTTGCATGCCATTGTAGAAAACGCTTAACCCATCCAGATCTAACTCCCACATTTTGGTCTGCAGACATCGAAATTCCCACATGTATTAAGAGTTGACTTCAGCCGCGACCTTATCATCATGAATGACAACCCTATCAATTGCGCAGTTCTTCTGATACTGACATGCTATGTCTATTCAATATCACTGCTCTCTACCGAAACACCTCCTGTAGTATTCAATGTATCATAATAGCCTCAATTACTGTTACCTTTGACGTGCGCTTAGATGTGTGTAATCTGGGTCACTACTGAAATCGCTTCAGGATTGTTCAAGAAGGCCAAGATAAACCAGATTCAACCCTCTTGAAGTTAAAGTTATCAGTGCACATTTCAAGCGGCGTTACTTCAATATGGTCCTGAATATCCAAGCAAGGATTGAACTTTAAATTGCAATTTTTCATTAATTGTTATTAAGTAATTCTTTGGTTCAACCACAACGAGTTAGAAAACAAAAGATATCGGTTTTGCAACGTTTCAACTCTTTCGGAGAGCATTTATCAAGCGATTTGATTTAGAAAACTTACATTGTATAAACTTAAAATGAGGCAGTCACCGACTGGCACTTGTTGGCAACACTTACCCTACATGGCAGGTTGATTGAAAAAATTTGTGAGGAATTCATTTACACGTTAATATTGAACATTGTTTCCTAATTAGTAGACGGATTATTACTTGATAAGAAGCTGTCTATGGAGCGTTAACTGCTCAGCAAACTGTCCTACAAATCAATATGTAGACTCACCTCACATTACGTACGACCGAATTATCATATATGAACACTTAACCACTGTCGCTTGTGAGAGCGACACTCGAATCCAGTGCTTCTTTTGAAATGGGCCGACTGGAAATTCTACGGGAATGCGACAGCTGCGATTAATTGTGGGGGATGTCCAATACATATGAAAATCCAAATCTTCTACTACTCATCAGAAATCAATATACGCAGCCTCCTCTGAATCACTGGGTTTCTGAAGGCCTCAATGATTGCTGCCTCGGGTAATTGATTGTAAGAGTCAACGTGTGAGTTTATCAACAGGCATGCAGTAAACCAGCTGAACTAGTCTGCCTGATGCGGAATCATCATGTGATAAGAGAAGTCCAGTCAAGACGTTTTTCCATAAAGCACGGAGGATTTGCATGGAAGGCAACCTACAGCTAAAGTTAGGCTTACTGACAGATGCTCTGCTGACCAACGCGTACTCTTTACGATAAATTAGAAAGTGCAGTAAAGCTATCACCAAAACTGTGGCGATGACGACGGTGTACTTAGAACTCCTGTTTCTAGGAGACAGCTGGTCAACAATGACGATGGAGCGTCTAACAGCTGCTGTATCCACGATTCATAACGCTGCAAAGTTGTATGGTTACGAACAACCAATGTTCGTCTGTCATATCTCAATGTTTATACAAATACTCTTCTAGCTGCAGTATAAGTTACATAGGGAGGACAAACCAACAACTAGCTGTTCGTGTCAAGAAGCATGTTCTCAAATGGCTGGAAACTGAGTTAGAAACGCCAGGCGTCTCTATAGATGCCGATGGACGGCACCTCGCATCGTTAGTTGCGAAGCATATAATACAAACATGACACAGAGTCAAAATTCTTGACACATTTTCGTTGAATTTTCAAGCAACCGAAAACACATACTCCACTTTGCTGAGGCTTTGAATATTAAAAGTCCCAGTCCCTCCATGTGTTCAAAAATAATGTGTTGAAACTGCGGCAACCTGCTAGCCCATACAGCAATGTATACAACAGAAATGTCGGAGTGCCAAGACATAATCATAGCACGTCTACGCGTATGTACCAACTCAATTCTCATCACTGAATTCTAGGCAACAGTGAGCGGATTTCGTGCTTCAACTCCGACTGTGAAGTTTTCAAAATTACTTGCCTGAATATCACCAACGCCATGAAACAAGATTCAGTCGTGTCTGCCCGACTGAAGGAGATTATTTAACCTGCTGTGATCGTTTGTCAGCATGGTGACCAATTTCGAGTGAAGGTAGAGTGGACTGCCGGATACATGCACATAATTATTGATGCACATGGGTTTCTCTGAGTTAGCATGAAGTATGTTGGATCTACATCCTATTCTAATAGAATATTTGGCAAACAAGACAAAACGGGTGCAAAAATATAACCACGTTTGAAGGCACTTCGCAGTTGCAAATTTCCTCATTACATTCGTATTATTTATTACTGCCATAATCAACATTAACTTCATCATCAAAACCGCATCACTCAGTTGACAGCTGAAAGCAGCCTGCATACTCCGTTATCTGCAATTCTCTTTCAGGTAAACCAGTAAATGTGTGATGATCGAACATATGACAGTAAATAGAAAAACAATCCGGTCTGCATAGAACCGTAGGATTTCGATAAGTGAAACAAGTTTTACACTGATTCAACATTCCAATAATTCGAAACAACGTTTGGGTAATCGACAATGATTTGTTCGTCACGTTTCATTCTCGACACAAATGTTTGTTCAGACGAAAATAGCCATCCACAAATTTGGTGATCATGTCACGTACTAGCTCGTTGAATCAATGATACAGATGCCTGTGTAGAAACAGTAAAATATCCAACCGAAATGCTGTATGAGCAATTCTCAGGTTACTGGTTTACTGATGACGCATGCTAAGCAAAATCACTCAGGATTCAAGCTCCTCCATAAATTCGCGGTCTGGGCTTCTCAGTTTGGAAGGGGCGACCAAACGCATACAAGCGACTGGACAAACTTTCTCCTATCGAATCCCGACATTTTGACCAGAACAAATTAAAATTTAATAGCAGCATTCGTCACATATATGATCACACTACGCATACAAGTCTGATCACTCAATACTCGCACGCAACTCAAACATTTCCAATATGAGTCAATCTCGAGTTAGCTAACATTTCCGAGCATGTCACTGGTGGTCAACCGCATTCTCAATCACAGTTATTCTCCCATCAATAAGCTACGGAAAAGATTATGTGTTGAGTAATTACCGAAAACAACTGACTATAGTATTTCATCTTTCAATCAAAGTCACGTTCTCACTTCTTGCTGGTTTACTGATCTTTTTT